>JAAGKR010007167.1:5058-35231 GCA_011419295.1 Clarias macrocephalus | reverse complement strand
CGCGTGACACAGCATAGCTTACTCCATGTACAGTACAGACCAAAAGTTTGGACACACCTTCTCATTCAAAGAGTTTTCTTTATTGTGTTCTTTATTGTGTTCTTTAGCCCAAACAAGTCTCTTCTGCTTGTTGCCTGTCCTTAGCAGTGGTTTCCTAGCAAGTCAAGTCAAGTCAATTTTATTTATATAGCGCTTTTAACAATTGACATTGTCGCAAAGCAGCTTTACACAATAAAAAGAAGTAAGTCTGTATGCAATGTGTATGAATCAAAATGATAAGATTGCAGATCCTAGCATGATCCTAGAATGATATCCTAGCAGATATTCTACCTGCGATTTCTGAGGCTGGTGACTAGGATGAGCTTATCCTCCGCAGCAGAGGTGACTCTTGGTCTTCCTTTCCTGGGGCGGTCCGCATGTGAGCCAGTTTCTTTGTAGCGCTTGATGGTTTTTGTGACTGCACTTGGGGACACTTTCAAAGTTTTCCCAATTTTTCGGACTGACTGACCTTCATTTCTTAAAGTAATGATGGCCACTCGCTTTTCTTTACTTAGCTGCTTTTTTCTTGCCATAATAATCTTTGAATAGGAAGGTGTGTCCAAACGTTTGGTCTGTACTGTATATAATTTTTGAAAACTGAATCTTCAACGATGCATGGACGAATGCATGGTAATTTTTCCAGTTTTTAAACCATATGTTCTAAAACTGTGATGCTAATTACAATAGTAAGGTGATAAAATAAAACATGGGTTGTTGTCTTAAAATATTATGTCACTGGCATCCATCCATCCATCCATCCATCCATTCCTTCCACCCATCTATGATCATATGAGTTCTTGATCACTATGTACTACATCACATACAGACTTAGGCGAACATGAGCACAAACAACTGAAACTTTGTCAAAAGTGGAATGTCAATTGGGTTGTATAACCGTAATAGGTTATGCTTTTATTTTTATATGTGCTCCTTTAAAACATTATGTTTACACATTTAATTTCATATGAAATTGAAAACTATTACATAATAATACTCTAATTTACAATGCACACAAATGCACACAATCAGAAACTGCTCAGTCACAGTTGTTTGTAGGTATGTGAAATATAACTATTAAATAACCAGTGTCCTTTATTGTGTAGTAGTAAATGCATTGTGTGTGTGTGTGTGTGTGTGTGTGTGTGTGTGTGTGTGTGTGTGTGTGTGTGTGTGTGTGTGTGTGTGTGTGTGTGTGTGTGTGTGTGTGTGTGTGTGTGTGTGTGTAGCATGTCCATTATGTCCATTATCTACTCAGGTGACACTCAGGTGACATTATCTACTCAGGTGACAGTCGTCCTCAACATGGACATCTGCAAGTGTTGACGACTTTGTTTCCTACATTGTTACCGCAGCCAATTCCAAATTCTCCTCATTGGAAAAAACTTCTCTATGAGGTTTGCGGATCCAACAGACAGTGCCAAGCTGAAACATCTTGTATAAATTGGGGTAGCTGTCCTTTTTAACAATCTTTTGAAGATGCTCAAGTCAAACACGTGCAACAGCAGAGGTTTTAACAAGCTCCATCTCTGCTCCAATAAGAGGAGTGAGAATTTTCAGGAGTTGTGCATATTTCTGTATGAATCTAAATACTGCTGCACATCCCTGGGCAAATTCTATTCATTTTTGTTGTGAATTGTCTATCCAGTTCTTTAATAAGGGTATACATTAAAGGGACATCCAGGTGCTGCTGAATTCCAAGTGTCTCAGTCTGTGACATCTGTATGCCACTTTCATTAGATTCTCTTTGGCCAAAAGTAGCTGTAATCAGTAAACTGCAGGTGTTTTTTTTTGTTTTGTTTTTGTGCAAGACAAGTCATGTCAAGTAGGTTTTTATTATCATTTCAACCATACAGTATACAGTTCAGTACACAGTGAAATGAAACAGGCTTCCTCAAGGTACTACATACAAACAACATAAGTTAACAAAAGCTAAATAGCTAACTAAGACACCTAATTAGCTGACTGAGACCAAACAGATTGACACTATACATTTACAAAATGCAATACAAAAAGACAACCTAAAGTGCATGTGCAAATGTGCAAACAAACAACAACACGACAAACAACATGACACAATCCAATACTGTGGTAATAGGTTGAGGTAGTGAGATGAAAAGAGTGCTAAGTGTGGTGACGCTGGAGGTGCTGTTCATGATCTGCACTGACTGAAGGCTTCCGGTCAGAAAGTCCAGGATCCAGTTACAGAGGGAGGTGTTAGGGGATAATGGTATTGAATGCTGAGCTGAAATCTATGAACAACATTCGAACAAACAGTAGGTGTCCTTGTTGTCTAGATGTATGAGGGCCAGATGGAGTGTGGTGGAGATGGCGTCGTCTACGAAAGAGTTAGGATGGTATGCAAACGGCAGTGGGTCCAGTGAGGGTGGAAGCAAGGTCTTGATGTGTCTCATGCTGAGCCGCTTGAAGCACATCATGATGATGGGTGTGAGTGCGACAAGACGAGAGTCATTGTGACCAGACACAGAAGACGTTGTTGGCATGGGGACGATGGTGGTGGTCTTAAAGCATGTGAGAACAATGGTGCTGCTCGGGGAGGTGTTGAAGATGCCACTAGGAACATCTGACAGCTGTTCAGCACATTCTCTGAGCACTTTGCCAAGGATGTTGTCTGGTCCGGCTGCTTTACATGGGTTGACTCTGCATAGAGTTTTTCTATCAGCGGTGGCGGGACACAGCACCTGTTCATTTGGAGGAGGGGTGGTCTCCCTGGTTGTCTCATCGTTCTGTGTGTCAAACCGAGCATGGAGGCGCATCTAAAATGGATGTGCTTAAAAGGACCAGAAGACTGACATTGTGCACTAAATATACATTCACCTAATGCACGTTGTGATTGTGACTATACCTAAATGTTCTTTCTTTTTCTCTCTCCTTCAAGCTACACATAGTGCTGCCAAGCTGCCAGTGATCCAGACCCCGTCTGCTCTTCAGACCTGCCTGACTTATCTTCTGTTGCCTTGCTTCTGGTTGGAGATCCCATCACATGGAGGTCTGTGTGGTCTACTTGGGATGTGTGTGGTGACTGGGGACAGTTCCAGCTGACCATGAAGATGCAGAAAGCTGTTCTCTGATCACTTGTGACTGCAGTCGCTCAATAGCTCAAGCCTGAAATACCAACAAACAGTTTTGTACCTTAGACTCCAATAACGAAAGTGGACTCCATATTAACTTAAACACCACTCCTGTTATATTACAATTCTAGCCTTCTAACACCCAATATGACTTCAGATCAATCCCTGCTACAGTATCTGATATCACCTAAATGCGGATGGGTTGCCACCGTCATCCATGGCTTGCTTATCAGGGACAACATTGCATATAAATCATCATATAATATCTGCTTTGCGACAATCACCTTTGGTAAAAGCACTATATACTGTAAATAAAACTGTATTTAATTGTATTGACACAGAACTATATCCCCAAGTACAAACTCCTTGTTGTTCAAGCAGACCTATTTCCCTTATCTCAGCACATACCTCCAGGTATCTGCCTGTCTCTGAGATGTAAAGTGTGCTTTCAGGTTGTTGGTAAGAGTTGCAGTTTCAGAAAGTGTTGGAGGACTGCAGGGTCTTGTGTGTAACATCAATCAGACCCAATACATGGAGACATTTAATGATTGATGTTCTAGCCATGTGGTCATAAAGCCCACTCCCCCCCATGGACAACTAGTCTCCCTTGTTACTTATTTCTCTCGGGCACCCTTTTATTGCAGAGTAGTGAGATTTAATTAAATTGCCACTTCTCACCGGGCTGTCCTATTTCAGTTTTATATTCAGCTCAAGTCACAAGCACCAAACAGAAACTCCAAAAAACATAGTGTGTGGAGCACTGACATTATCCCACAAAGGGCGATACAATGGAGCACCTCCAATGATCCAAGAAAACCCCTCCAAAATGTTTCCTTGTCTTTTTGACACAAAGGCTAATTTGACAGCGCTAACCGCTATGCCACCGTGCTACCACTCTGAACCTTGGCAATGACGGCAACTGAGCAACCACAATGTCCTTGAATTTGGACCCCATCCGCTACACCTTGATATTGGTTCCACGATTTGTCAAGAAAGATTGCGGTCATGTTCCAGACATACTGTAAGTCGCATTATATTAATTATGCTTGATCATGTATTTATTTATTTATTTATTTATTTATTTATTTTTAATTTATAGCAAGCTTGTGTTTTTGTGAAATTCATCTAGTGTCCCCATGTCCTTAGATGATTACATGATTCTGACTGGTTTCCTTCCCTGTGTCTACGAAAAGGCAATCTGAGATTAAAGAGTAGCCTTATAATATAATTTGCACAAATATGAACTCCGTTTAGGGTTATCCCATTTAACCATGCAGTTTACTGAGAGTCTACATGTTTTTCCAGTTTACTGCGCAGTCCTTTCCCACTGAAAAGGGAAATTGATCTTCCACACTGCTGTCACTTGAACTTTTAAAAAGGACAGTGGTGCCATGGAAAACAGAAAACAGCATCCTTTCTAACTGAATATTCCAGTCAGGGATACTTAATATAATAAGTGGACAATTGTCATTTTGTTTTCCTAATAGTTCTTGTGGGGAATTTGGATAAAGCAGGCTGCTTGAGACTGCGGTATGTTTCACCAGGATCATTCAGCACTCATTGAGGCCCCCACTGGTTGCTCTGCTGTGAGGTTAGCTGGCCTTGCTATTACAGAGCTGCTTGTGGTTGCTTGCATGCCTGTGTTTTCACATTCTGTCATCGGCTTCTGGCTGGTAGGCTCAACTGGCTCTAGTTTAAGTGTTGTTGAAGCTTTATTTAAAATTGGATGTTTTAAAAATCACCAAATGTCCATAACAATGGGACATTTGGTTTATGTTCATAACTGCTTCATTGTATAACAGAAAGCTAGCAGAATCACTATGACAGAAGTGTCATGTTATGGCAGAAGTGCTTAAAATGTATTTATTACTAAACCAAACATAATAGAATTTAGATTCATTTGTACATCCATTACATTAATTTTAAAATATTTTCATTATACCCACATAATGGACTTAATATGATAAAATATTTGAACTGCTGGTGTGGGGAAAAGCTGTCAGGAAACCAAGGAGGTGGAATGTAAATGCAGGAAATTGCATAACACCCAGAATCCAGGGGCACCCACAGCAGTGTACTGGCTGTGAGGGCTGCCCCCTCCGTCAGCCACTAGCTAGGGATCAAAGATAAAAGAAGATCTTACAAAATCCAAAAGAAGAAAAAGCACAGTTCTGTGGCTATCCGCTATGGGCAATTATTGTTAGCTTAGCACAACATAGCTAAACATCAAAACAAATAAGAGATGGCACATCTCTTATTTGTAACACTGGTGATATACTGTACTTTCATAGTGGCATTCTGACAAAACTGAATAAGTCATCAAAAACATTTTGCCAACAGAAGTAGCAGACAAACCCAGTCATTTAGTTAAATTAGCAAGCTGAAAATTCTATTACAAGCAACATAAAATGTCTGGTTGTTTTCAATGTGGTTGCCAAAATCGATATTCCAATGGTGGCTCAAGTTTTACCAGATTCCAAATAAAACACAACCACTTTAAATCAGCCTTTGATGTCTCTGGCTGCAACCTTTATGCAATAACCACACATTTTGGTGCTTCTAATATGGTTTGCAGCTTGCTTGTTTGGCTAAATGACTCCGATAGTTCCCCACTTCCAAGGACAAAATACGCATGCAACTTTTAGATGATATTGGTTATTGGTTATAAGATGACTGGTTATCATCTAAAAGTTACATGCGTATTTTGTCCTTGGAAGTGGGGAGCTATCGGAGTATATATATTATTTATGAGTGATATATAATAAGAAATAATTAAGAAAACATGCACAAAAAACATTAAAATGCATCATTATCATCAAATGTCTGTCAATTTAAAAAAGTAAATTCATATAATCATGAAAATATTTCTCTCAAATTGTCTTCATAGATTTTTGTATTTCTTTAGTATTCATGCATGAAAATCCTGTAGGCAATTTGTCTTGGTTCAAAGCATAAGTGCACTCCATATTTTTTTTTTTTTTTACACATTACTCTGGTTTGAACTGTGCAGTCCTCTCTTTGCAGTGACCTTGATGGACTGAATAGTATGACCAGAGGGCCATGCAATCATTCCTGACCTCTTGTTGTGGCATTTTTTCCCTCTTTCTTTGACTTCTCATGTCAGGGTCAGCCACATTTAAGTGACTGCTTGCCCCTTGCTTTCAGAGCACTTCTGCCACTGATGTCTTAAACTCTCTCTCAGACCAGCACATTCATGTTGCTGGAATGCTGAAATAACAAAAGCAATCCAAATAATCACTTTGACTCCTTCTCAGAGCAGTGCAAAAATAAGTTGATGTTTTTAGCACAGAGTGAAGATTAGCTTGTAAAACAATGTGGCAGACACTCAAGACATTAAGGGGTGAATAACTTTCTAAAGTATTTCTTTAACCTCGCACAATGAAGGAATGTGCCCAGACTGGGGCAGGATAATGAATGGACATGGGTAGGATTCCTTCATGGCAACCTATGACTTGCTGTACCAGACTGACCTTCACCCTGACCTTCATTTTCACCCTACTGTGTTAATTTTATCACTGTACATCTAACCCTGTCTCATTGTCAATTTTGATATAACCTATCATCTGAGCTGCTACCCATGATGCCTTCTACCATGAGAAATAAGTTTTCTCTTCTCTGGACATTGTACTGCTTTCTAAATCGGGGACAATTCCGAGCTGAGTTTTTGAAAATAAATCTCAGGTGTAGATCCATAAGCTGTAAGTGTTCATATTTTTTAGGCTACTTTGCTGAACTTAGGCACAGTGTTAGGCTAATATTGCTAACTGTAGGGTATTGGCAATAAATGCACTAACCCAAAAGTAGAGACACCACATCATGTGTCCATACCCACTGAGCCAGAGTTACACTAGCCCAGTGGTTGCTGCACAAGATGTACAGCCACATGCCCCTCTCTGTCAAGACGTGAAATGCTCCAGCGAGAGCATACAGCCCATACAGCTAGTGTCTCTATCAAACTCTGGAAGCCCAGAGTGGAACAGATCTGGTCCCAGTGGCCTGGATCTGGTGCCCTCATTAGGGTACAGATTGCAAATCAGATGCTCCAGATGGATTGTCATGTGAATGAGTAAATTCAGGCAAGCTTGATTGTTGTGGCATGTGAGTTCATTGTGCATATTCAGACCCAGTTCCCACCTGAACACCACTTTTAGCAGACTCATGAGCAGAATTCCATAGGTTGCCCCATTTCTCTTCCCTTGAAATAGCATGAAAAACTGTTCTACAATCTCCTTTCCCTCAGAAGAATGAGAAAATTCCATGAAACATCTCCACAAACCAATTATACAAAGAGGTGGATTTACACAGTCTAGATCCTTGTAGCCCATTGTAGAACATCGTAGAACATCATAGAACATATCTGCGTCGAAAAGAGGGAAGACTGTAGAAGAAAGCCTTTGCATTGTACTTTTTCTCCAGGATTTTTGCCTGGATGAGAAATGACTGCACTGAGAGGTGAAGACACAGTTGGAGTGTCAGAAAATCTGCAGCAACAGCATCAAAAGAACTGGATGGAAATGGACTATAATGCCAAGCATGTTTGCTCCAGATCACCCGAGTACTAACCCAGTATTGTCACAGTATGTCTATTTATACTTCTGCATTGATTCCAATCAACGCAGAAGTGTAAATAGAGCTCTTCAACTGTACTGTAGATCATTGGGAAGTACTGTATATGCTCTCGTAAGTACTCCAGGCTGTGCCAAGAACTTGTGATTTCTCATGCTTTAATGCGTATGAACTCCCACTAACTTTCGATTACGTTTTGTCTGACCTTGAATATTCTGTTTTCTGATTCCCTGACCCTCTTCTGACATATGACTATATTTTCATACTGATGTTTTGGAGTCTTTGAATGAAAACTGAGCTTTTACCTGAACTTGTGTCCTCCTGTCAACATTAGGTAATCATTTAAAAACATTCATTTTCTTTCCTGAAATGCTGTTCACCTCCTGCATCCATTGTTAAATGGTCACATATCCCGTCAGAAAATAAAGAAGGGAGGGTGAATGCAACTGCATTTTTTCAATTTACTGAATTTACAAAAACAAATATAAAACTGGCACGTGAGGCCAAAGTTAAAAGGCAATGTACAAAAGTAGTCAAAAACTTAATTTAAAAAAAAATCCACATAAACAAAGATAGAAAAATATATAAGGGAGAATACTGTAAATATGTGAGTACAATGTATATGATAACGTCTATGATAACGTACATGGTACACATCGTATGAGATATTTGTTATGCAGTGGACAAATAGACATTTCTAACTAATCATTTAAAACCATTTCATGTAAAAAAAAAAAAAGGTAGGGTTACAGGTAATTTCATTATGTTAAAATTGCGTAAGCAGTTCTGCATGTTGTTTGATTAAGACATAAGCAGATGTGGAAATATATAGTTATTATGTGTCTCTCCAAATCTTGAGGTTGTATTTAAAACATTAATTAAAAACAATTTCACTAATTATTTATGATTAATTATTATTTGGTGGTGATTTTGGTGCATTTGTGTGGTAAGTGCCTGAAACAAAAATGAGGTAATCTACTTCTTTAGAATAGTATCACGGACACTCTGGGGATTCATATTTAATAATACATACTTTATAGTGTTCCTGACTGGCAAGATCAAGGGAACTGAATAATGCATTAGTCTTGGGGAATGTGCAGTCATTTCAGTTGCTTGGTTATGTACAACATGTATTTTTACCTAATGGGAAACTTGCAGTTGTGTAAGTAGTTACAGTATATAGTCATTTAACTTTTGGTCACATAATTTTTCTTTTATTCTTTTTTAAAAGATCATATGTTCCCCTTTGAAATTTATTCCTGTGCTTCCTTCACACATTAATTGCTTTCAATTTTTAACAATTTGTACTTTATTTCCAAGGTTCAGGGTTATTTCCTGGGTTGGCACAAGTGGACAAAACTGATAAGAACTAACATGCCAAAGTAAAATTATTAAAATTTAATAACATGACTTTAAAAACCGGCTATCCGTATTGAGGCATCCAGTGTAATTATATCATATGAGTGGTGTCTAATGTTACCTGCCTTCAACCTATTCTTTAGTCATTAGGTAGTTTAGATTTGTGGGGGAAAACTGTAGCAGTTACTCATTGGAATTTTGATGTATTGAAAACAGCTGCATCTTTACAACAAAAAGTCAGTACGTCACAAAATGAAGACAAAATGGCTACAATTATGATGTTCTGGTATTAGATCTTGATAGGTGACAGGACTATGGGTACTCAAGTATCATCCATGCCTGTGAGGAGTAAAGGCTAGCTCCAACCCAAAAAGCCAAGGCAGCACAAATCACAGAAAAAAGTTAATTCTAACCAGAATAGAAAGACAACAGAACAGGCAGTGCATCACATTGGTGTCCGCATGGAGCCCAACAGGCAAAGAGCCCAAGGCTGCTGACCCGACCTCCAAACTGTCCAGATCCTAATCTCATCAAGCTCCCATGGGATGTGCCAGATTAACACACCACCAGAGTCACCAAGTGGCCAGAGCCAGGGCCAACTGGTCATTTATGAATTACTTACAATTAAAAGGAAGTAAAGTAAAGTGTTTTGCCTACATATTGATCATTTGCACAGTGTTGCAAAGTATCTAAATAAGCAGCATCTTCATAGATGACGCTGGCCAAAGCCAGGTAAGAATGAGCTTGGGACAGTAATACATCTGGAAGACTCTCTTCTAGAAGTAGAGTGGTAGTCATTGATGTACCTGTTACTCTCAATACACTGTCCAGATACATTGTTTTTTTTTTCTTAATTGGACAGATGGAGTTGTTACAAAAAGATATATATAAAAAAAACTCTCTAAACTTACTTATCAAATGCTCAGAAGTATATTTATTGTAAAGATGCCCTTCACAGTTTTGTATATGTCACTTTTTTCTGTAATTGCCTGGATCACATTCCTTTAACTGTACTAAAATTATGTAATGGACATTTTTTATCTAATAGATACTGTATAATAGATATATATTATAATAATAATTATTATTATTATAATATATTATATATTATATAATATAATAATCTACAGTAATAGAGAGCCATACTGTTTCAAAAGAAAACTTTACTTTTAATTAGCAGAAATGTTTTGACAACAACATATTATTTGCAAAAACAATATAGGTCCATCATTTTAATAGCACCAGTACCAGTCTTAAAAAACTTTTGTCTCTCACAGGTAGATGATTTGAAATCGGAAAAGGCTGTGAGTTATCTTTAAGTACCAAAAAAGCACAAATGCCAAAATACTGTATTGTTCCCTGTGTACTCAGCTATTTACAGTAACATCACTATTGAGCTGTCTATCATTTCAGTAGATAGCTGGCTAATTTGTAAGCAAGTTAAAACAAGTACCTGTTTAGTGGTGGTGGTGGTGATGATGATGATGACGACGATGACGATGATTATTATTAGTAGTAGTAGTAGTAGTAGTAGTAGTATTAACAACAACTTGTCTAATTACTTCTGAGAACCTACGCCTATTCTGCTCTATGCTGGCTTTTCAGCACTCTGGTACTACTTTGTCTAAGGTACAGTATATGCTACACAGCAAAAGTGCAGTTTAATTGGATGAATGCTTTCTGTGTGGATAATCCTTAATTCCGTGGTCAAGGTCAGTTCTTGGAACTTTTAAAGAATTTCCGAACAAATGACTGGAAGAACCATGAGGACTAATCTGTTGTTTGTTGAAGAAGTCTGAATCACTCTGGAGGAGTCCCAAAAGAAAAGGTGAATGTTCAGTTAAGTATAATAGACAGTTACAGAACACTAAAGAGCTTATTCGGGCCTATTTCTCCTATAGATGCTACATTTTTGTCTCATAATTAGTCTCTAATAGACATAATTAGTGCCATTCATATTATAATTAATCTTATGTAAGTCAAGCTCTGCCATTAGCTGCACTTTAACTTCTACCCACATATCCCTGTCACTCAGCAGTGCACATCACATAATTCCCATAAAAATATCCATCCCCAGCTGAGCACCCTCTTTATCTCCCAGCTCAACACACAGCCTCATCACTATGCTAATTGTTCATTTATATATTCTCCAGTCATGCAGTCTGATTAAACAGTCACAGTCACATAGATGTTTCCCATGCTAAATTACAGCCTCCTGCAATACTTTGGTTTTATACTGCAGTAACAATGTTGCATATACTTTATTAGGGGAAAAGGTTTCTGGTCTGGTGAGTTCCGCGAACTAATAAATATACTGCGTGGTTCCTGTCAGTTCCTAAAGAGGAGCCCTGCTTTAAATCCTAAGGTTCAATATGTTTTTATTTACAGTGCAGGTTAATACAGAATGGGCAGCTATGGGTGATTATGAACAAGTGGTTGTATTAGCAGAGTAAAAGTAATGTATGCTGTACCCAAAATGAAAACAGTGTCCTCGGGATATGCTTCATATGCTTCATAGTATTATATTTACAGTGTTTATGAGTCATCTGAACAAATGAGCTTTCTTTTCACCAAAGATGTAATTTGCTGATGTAATTTGGTAGGCCGCAAGCCATTAATTGGTGTTTTTCTTTCTTTTGCATGAAATTGTTAGAATCTCTTACAATGATATGATATGACAGGGTTTTCCTGACACAAGCACAAACATAAATTCTGGTACATTTTTCCAATCTATTTTTATGTTCTTTAATTATATCACCCCACTTTCAGCATAAATAGACTATTTAAAAAAATATAAACAAATAAAGTCAACAGTCCTAATCATTGTAAATAAAATCAATTCCAATTTTATTGGTACAATGGAATTTACTCATATTACAGTATGTGGCCTCAGAACGTGGGTGCACTATTTACTCACCTGCCGCACGGGTGCTAAATGGTCACCACTGTGACCAGCAACCGCCACAGGGCAAACAGAGCAGGGCAGAGTAGCAATGCACAGCTGGCAAAGGAGAATTACAATCACTTCTCACTTTCCTTTAAGCACAGGGATAGAATAAAAGGAGATGTCAATATGGTGAGTGTCCTCATCATTCTGACAAACTTGATTTTAGCTGTTTCATCTCTCATAGATTATTCTGATGACAACAACCTCATCTGGATTTAAGCCACAGATTTCCAGCCAGAGCCAAAGACTGCCAGTGCTGTCACCACCAAGCTGTTATCTGCCATGCCACATATTCCCACCTTTCTAAAATTTATTATTATTATTATTATTTTTTAAGCTCACAGTTTTTCTCACTACCTCTGACTCCATCTATGTTCTTGCCTGCTCTGCTGCAAGTTTCCACACTGGTGGAGAATGCAGGTATGGACCCATAGCTAAATTTTGTTGCTCATAATGAGCTTTTTCTTGTCTCATGAGACTGAATCGAGCTGTCTCATTACAAGCTTGACTTTGCCTTTTCTATTTCTCTTAAACCCCACTTAGGAGAAACAAAGAGACATAACTGAGACACAAAGCGAGACAAACCTGAGAAACATTTGAGAAATCTGAGATGTACATGAGAAACAGAACTGCATTTGAAGGAGAAGCAAATGAGCCATATATAAGACCATAATGAGATTAAAGTCAGATATAAATGAGACGCATGAAACACAAATGAGAAATATCATAGTTTTATTGAATATATCAAAAATCCTCAATTAACAGCATACAGTGTAATAAATTTACAATTCACACAAAATAACAGACACCAGCAAAATCTGGCAAACCAAGACACTAAATGATACAAAATGTCATAAAACCTGACAAAGATATTAAGTGTAACACGGCTCAACTCAAAGTATGATTTATATAGGAGTTACACAAACGCCACAGCATTGTGAGAATCTTCCAGTGAAAAAAAATTGTCAAAAAGAAGATGTAAATTTTTCAAGGAAAATTGGATGCTTGAGGTTTGTAAGGGCTACAAGAACGGGTCAATGCCGGGAAAAGTTCTTTCTCACCGGCTACATCAGTCTTCTCTTGTGGTGGATGTCCAACAAGTTTGTCCAAAGTCTGAAACTCCTGGAGTTGCTTAGTATCTAATGGAACAATATATATATATATAAACATTTAAGATTTACATAAACACCATTCAGCTACTTTATTACAAACTGTCCGAAGGTTGAGAGGTGGGCTTGAGCTTGCTTACCTGACTGATGATCATGTGCTCATAGAGACTCTGGAACATTCTCCTGCATTCTTGGTATCTTGAGGTGGCATGCTTCTGAAAAGAACCCAGTTAAAGTAAACGGTATATAATTACAAAGATAACCTTTTCACAAACAAATGTATTAGTCTTTAGAATATAATAAACTGATGTCTCTAAAGTTACATGTTCTGGTAACTACTGTTAAACACTGAACACATAATAAAATTACTGGTTTGCAAAAACTGATTATACAGTAACATCAACTTACTATTAAAAAAAGGATAAAAAGTAACTTAATATGTCAAACCACACGGGTTAACTTAGGACATGCTGACTGATTTTTACCATTTTAAAAACTATGTAAAAGTGTTAGTAACCTAGATATGCTAATCCACATGCTAAACCACCCACAGGTAGCATTTGAATTCCTTTTGAAATTTAAGAACAAACGTAAGCGGTGTAATTTTCAGCTAAGTATACCACAGGTTTTTTTTTTCCCCTACAGACTTTGTGGTTTTAACTTACATTTTGACTCCTTATCAATAATAATTCATTTAAAATTTGGCGCGGAAAAAAAAATCACCTTCACCGTCCGCTCGGTCTTCTTGGTCTTCATTCGATCTGCGGCAGAGAAAGTAGGTAATGCGCTACCGCCACCTAAAGGTCTGGATGAATGATGGATAAAGTGCTTTTTGCTGACTTGACACCGAGGCCTGGCGATGCCCTGCACATTTCTTTAATTTCTCTAAAACACTGGCCACTTACACATTTGCAGGCTTGGAGCATGTGTGGGAGCAATTGCGGAAAATTATTTCTTTATTAAAATCTATATGCACTGTAGGCTTAATTGGGTTGGCCATGAAAAAATGTTGAACATTTAGTCATAAATGTACAATCAAAACAGGTTTGGCCTTAAATGATAAGTGTATACAGAAATCACTGAACACAAACATTATCTCATTGCTTCACTTCTCGATAAAAAATATTGTGTATATTGTACAGGGTGGGCCATTTATATGGCTACACATTAATAAAATGGGAATGGTTGGTAATATTAATGTCCTGTTTGTGGCACATTAGTATATGTGAGGGGGCAAACTTTTCAAGATGGGTGGTGACCATGGTGGCCATTTGGAAGTCGGCCATCTTGGATCCAACTTTTGTTTTTTCAATAGGAAGAGGGTCATGTGACATATCAAACTTATTGGGAATTTTACAAGAAAAACAATGGTGTGCTTGGTTTAAATGTAACTTTATTCTTTCATGAGTTATTTACAAGTTTCTGACCATTTATAAAATGTGTTCAATGTGCTGCCCATTGTGATGGATTGTCAATGCAACCCTCTTCTCCCACTCTTCACACACTGATAGCAACACCGCAGGAGAAATGCCAGCACAGGCTTCCAGTATCCGTAGTTTCAGGTGCTGCACATCTGCACATGCTTCACACCATAGACAATTGCCTTCAGATGACCCCAAAGATAAAAGTCTAAGGGGGTCAGATCGGGAGACCTTGGGGGCCATTCAACTGGCTCACGATGACCAATCCACTTTTCAGGAAACTCTTCATCTAGGAATGCTCGGACCTGACACCCATAATGTGGTGGTGCACCATCTTGCTGGAAAAACTCAGGGAACGTGCCAGCTTTAGTGCATAAAGAGGGAAACACATCATCATGTAGCAATTTCAAATATCCAGTGGCCTTGAGGTTTCCATTGATGAAGAATGGCCGCACTATCTTTGTACCCCATATACCACACCATACCATCACTTTTTTTGTTCCAACAGTCTTGGAGGGATCTATCCAATGTGGGTTAGTGTCAGACCAGTTGAATGGCCCCCAAGGTCTCCCGATCTGACCCCCTTAGACTTTTATCTTTGGGGTCATCTGAAGGCAATTGTCTATGGTGTGAAGATACGAGATGTGCAGCATCTGAAACTGCGGATACTAGAAGCCTGTGCTGGCATTTCTCCTGCGGTGTTGCTATCAGTGTGTGAAGAGTGGGAGAAGATACTATGGTATGTACTTCACACAATGTCAAATGATTTACATTTTGTTAGGAAGTAGTAAATTAATTATATTAAATTATAAACAAATGAGCACATTTCTACCACAGTGAAACAACATTTTACTTTTTTCCTCTCCATTTCACTGCAAATGCACATTGCCCCTTTCACCTTGAGGTGTGGTGTAATTTAGTCTTGAATTATTATAAATTAATGTTGATTCTGGGTTGTTGATTTTCTATTGTAATTTAATAGAAAATTATTTCTACATATCTCTCCTAATCTGAAAAAAAAAAAAGAATAATAATAATTGAAAAATTGATTGAAGCTATACAGGATTCAGGTTGACAGGATTCTCTCTGCTCTACACCTACAACAAACTTAGTAGTTTATTTAATTTTTATGCTCTTAAAAAGAAGTGCTAAGATAATTAGCAAACAGACTCAGGAGCTGTAACTAAGAAAAAAAAAGCAATTCATTAAACATCGGGTCATTTAAGCTCATTTGATTTTTAGCAAATAATTTTTTTTAAAGTCATGTTATATAAGGACATTGCTCTAATTAATCCAAATGACAACATAACACTGAAAGTTCAAAGATCAGCAATGGTTTGCATAAAAGGTAAACAGCATGAGAATTCAATTAATTTGATGAAAATGTGTCTGGACATGTTGAGGCTCAGATAATTGATGGATGATGAAAACATTTCAAAGCCAATGACCCTATAAGTATCCACTGGGATTTTTGTCCATCCCCCAACCCTCCCTTCTTCCTTTCTTTTTATGCCATACACCTTCTCTGTGTCATTCATTCCTTGCTGATATGAAAAATACCCATGCATTCAGTGTTTTGTGATAGGAGCATTATCCCAAATGGGTTGCTTTATAACATACTGTTATCAGATTTTCTGGTACAGAAGTAGCTAGTTTCCTATAATGATCGTTATATCTCAAAATGCTCCACTTCTGAGCCTTTTTCTTAAATGGCCTTCAACAGATGAAAGCCCAGGCCAGGTGCTAATGTTGTCAGTAATGTATAGGCATTATTATACATGTATAGAAATTAATCTCTAATAGGCAGAGAATGCATAAAAACTAGACATCTTTATAGACATACTGCATTTTGCTCATATGAGAATCAGGATTTGGTGCCAGCAATGTGTGTCCATTCCACACTGCTGTACACACTGCACCTCATCGCTTTTTTGGAGTATTCTGTGGCAGCTGTGGCCCATGAAACCTAACCTACTGCATTGAATTGTGCTATTTCATGAACACAGAAGAAAATAATAATACTAATACTAATAATAATAATAATAATAATAATAATAATAATAATAACAAAACACAACATTTAAAAAACATTTGGGTGTTTGATGGTGCAGATAATGGTTTTTTTTGTTTGTTTGTTTGTTTTTTGTTACCAGACAAAAATTCACACATCAAGAAAAGGGAAAAAAAAAAATTTTAAGTTTATTTTCACATTAGTTTTGCCCCTTAATTTTTCTGTCTTTTGAATTTGCACTCTAAAATTGCACTTCAATTTTAAAAATCTTAAAATTATGTTTTTGCATTTAGTCCACTATTCAAACCATATCCAAGCAGGTAGGTCTACTTAATATACTGATCATTACGGCATTGATTATTATTATTATTATTATTATTATTATTATTATTATTATTATTATTATTATAAACATTTAAAATTTAATTATATATTTTTTCTCAAACTAATCTGTTACAGTATGTTGTAATCATCATATAAGAAGTTCAGTATACTCCAGAAATAAGTCTAAGATTTTCAAATAATTCTATTTATTAAGAACCACTTCTTTTTTATTTTTTTATTTTTTTACATTTTAAAGTTACCTATTTTTACATCTATTTTCTTTTTGTTGTTGTTAGCAATTATATCAACATTTGTTTGATGTACTTTTAAGGATGATTATCTATTATGGAAATTGTTCAGTTGGTAATTGATCAATTATCACAGCTCTGTGTGTACTTTAATGATAAACATCACAATCAAGCTTTATGTTTCGTTTCAGGATAATTCTGTTGTATACGTTCATTCTGGTGTAACAAACTGCTAAAATATGTGCTAAAACACATCATTAGGGTCATAATGCACATATATTTAAAGAAAATCAATAACTGTGTCCACAAAAAATGCCTTCAGTCTTATGCAAGTAGGTGCTGTTTAACACAATCATTAAAACTCCAGGCGTGGCAAAATATTTTTGAATAATAAATAAATATTTATTTATTTAGCTTTATTCCATGTACTGTACTATTTTTTATGTAGGGGAATATAATATTACATCCAATGAAATGCCGCTTTTTAAATCCAGGCTAGCTGCAGCCAATTTGCCAATCATTGAAACTAAGGTAATCCTGTGCATTTCATTGCCTGATTGTTCTCCTTAAGCTTTTGTCCCTGTTTATGTCTGGCATTGCCTGGCGAATCGAGTCTGCAAAAGATAAAAAGAAAGAATGATTATGGAGAAGCAAGGAAGCAAGTGGAAAAGCAATGAACAAAATACATGCAATTAAATCTAGACATCAGTATGAGCAAGTTTTTCTTTTCTTGCCTTTTCATGTTTGACTTTCAAAGGTGGATCCAAGTGTACTTCAAAAAAATGCAAAAGTGCAGGTTTTTATACTGTAACAAGTTCAAAGACTGAAGGACTTCAAGCAAACTGTGAGTCTCAGAAGAGAATTTTATTTCTGTCTTTTTATTTTCACTTTTTTTTTCAGCAAGGCAGTGACTACACACACACACACACACACACACACACACACACACACACACACACACACTCACACTCACACACACACACACACACACACTCACACACGTGCTCACACTCAGGTTCCGAGGTGCTCATCTCAGCTCTCTCTCTCTCTCCTGCCAGTACAAAAAGTCATCAATAAATAAACTTACAAGTCACATGTGGAAAGTGTTTTGTGTTTCCATGCCAGCTTTACCTGCCTCTTTATTAGCAAGTGATGCTCGATCACTCCACCACTATCACAAATCTGTTCAGCCTGAGGAAAAAATCCATACCAGCAACACCTACGCTGTTTCATCCACTGAACCGTATCTGGTGCCCCCTTTTGAGTGAGGTTAGTCAGCTGGATGGCGATATTCAGAAAATATGGAAATGAACATCCTTAATTCTCCATCCAGCCCCAGAAACTGACTGACCCCTTTTTGTCTTTTACAGTCTTGGTAAATTGGGGATGCACTTGCCTATGACTCAAGTGAAAACACAGATACTTTGACTCACCCAATTGCACAATGTGTCTGCCCATGAGCAATCTTAGGTCAAATGTGATAGGTTGCATGTGACACTGCCAAGCATTAATGATTATATCACCTAGATACACAGTGCCATACATGCAATGTGGGAAATGTCACAAGTTGGTGTAAAATGGATGACAAGAAAGGTTTTTTATATTTATTTATTTTTTTAATGGTATTAAGGAAGTCAAGAGAGTCTGCCAACAGCCTTTAGTTATATACAATGTTGAATAAAAATAAGCCATGCCTAAACAATCTAATAGTTCATCTTTGCATTAAATTTAGAAACCAAGTTGACTTTCTGAATCAGACCAACTTATGACCCAAAAATATTGTGAAATTGGGTGGGTCAAAGTATCTGTGTTTTCACTTGGGTCATGGGCAAGTGTGTCCCCGAATATGTAAAGATTGTGGCCTCTTCAAGAACAATGACAAATGGGAAGAGGCAGTTACTGGGCACCAAACTTGGGCACCAAGATCATGCTTTGAGAATCCTTGATTATACCCATGTTGAGCATTGCATTGAGTTTTCTAAGCTACATTTTTATGCTGTGTTGAAGTAATCTATAGGGGCAGCTGTATACAAGCACAACTGAAAAGCCCCTGTGATGGAGAGAGGTGGCCTCCACATGGGACCTAGGGGGAATTGGGCCACATGTTTTAGACTTACCTCCCAGCTCTACCTTATCAGGAACTACATTCACCAAAGACACAAAAGATTAAGGTGGCAAATTTGAAGTGAAGTTTATCTGCTCATCTAACCTCATTGTCAACTTCTCTGACTTACTGTGTGACCTTAAAGGGTCCTTGCCACTTGGTGAGTGATTTAGTGCTCAACATGTGTAGCAAAATGAGTACTTTATCCCCCTGTGTGAATTCTCATAGCAGAGTGCCTGTTATACAGCAATGGTTGGTGGTATTTTGAGCATGTATGAAATTCTCCTGTGTTATTTGACCCAGTGTGGGGAGTTTTGCTCTCAGGTCAAGAACACATTGAATTTCACTCATCCTGTTAAAAGGTCACAATTCTGCTTTCACATATGCAATCATTCAAACAGTAACAACCCTGTGGAGGCTTGTGTGACCTCTTGTACTAGACACTTTTAATTTTAGAGAATGATCACCACCAATTTTTTTTCACTGCTTCCTAGTTTCATGTTGCAAAGTCAACTATTACTAGCACAAAGCAATGTCTAGGTGTAACAGGTAATTTTGTGAAGGAATTGACACTGATTAAATATGAACTTTTAAATATTGATTGTCTGGGCATTTGTGTAGCAACATGGATGAATATCTCTCAGTATATGTGACAGGTTCAGATATAATAACCAAAGTATTCAGTTAAAGCATAAACCATAGTATAAATAATGTTTTATATGTCTTTCTTTACAGATATTTTGATTTTTAAATATACAGTATATAGAAATAATTCTCTTTCTTGTAAATATAAATTACAAGAAAAAAAATTTATTTCTTCATGTTGCGACTTCAATATCATTGTGCTGTTGTTGCTTATGAGTATGGGTACTGAAAGACCACAAAGAGCTCATAAATAAAATGGAGGGGATTTCCTGCCCAATAAAATGTATTTACTGTTAATTATAATTATTAGCTATTTAAAAGTATAGGCTTCTCCAGTGAGCACAGATATATAATAAAATGTTTGTTTACTCTAAAAACAGAAGATTAAGTAACTTAGGTGTATGAAAAGCACATCACTAAGGTTGATGAAGTTTGCTCTACTTAAAGATCAGTTTCAGGGTTCACAGACTAGTAAAACAAAAGCGGGTGTATTTGATGATTGCTTTAAACTGGCCGCATATTGAAACGTTCATTGTTATAGTACTGGTATCAGTATAAGCATTTCCCAAAATGACGTATTTGTACTTATTCTTAGTCTGACAAAAATTGAAGAAATTAGGTTGGTTTGGAACATAGTACTGAAGAGAGAGCAGTTACCAGCCAAAATGCACACCCATTGAGTCATGGATGTATTTTAGTAAAAAAAAAAAAAAAAAAAAACACACACACATCTGATAACATGATCTTAAACAACATTTGTATAAATAACAGCTGCTTTTAAGGCAAGCCGCGAAGCTAAGTGGTTTCTAAGAAAAGGCTGAATCCCAATTGCCTCTCTAATGCCTACGTAATGGCACTACATAGTGTGTGGAAGTGATTGTACACCCTATGACTACATCACAGCCATGCTGTTAATCATCACAACAGCGCTCCCTCTGACAATAAAAAAGAACTAATTCGTTTAATTTATATACAACCTTCCTAATAACTCTTGCGAAATTGTATACAAATAAACAAAAAATACACGAAATCATGAAAGAGAAGGCCAACTCTGACACATGTATTAAACACATGAACAAACAGAAATAAATAAATAAATAAATAAATACACCAGATATGAAAAATGGATTTGTTGATTACCAAGACTAAGTTATGATGTGTGTGTGGTGATCAGGATAAGATGACCAGAGAGCATAGCGGGATGGACAAAGTTTGTGTGTGTTTGCATTCTTAGGTACAAGTGTGACTACAAATAAATCACACGATCAGACTCTGATCACAAAATGAGTTCCACAATGTGTCAAAGGATTAACCTGATTTGATCGAAAGCAATTGTCCTTTAGCTACTTTTCATCTGGCTGATATAACCTTATTATGTTTCATGTCATTTATGAGGCTATTTTGTCTTTTGCCCTTGTGCCCCATTTAATAGATTTTTTTAAAGAACAATTTATAATATGCCAAGTAATAATAATAATTTACCCGCCTTAAATACCCTAGAAAAATGTCTCCTCATCTGTTCTACCCACTGGCATTGTTACTGTAGGTCCAGGAACAGGTATAGAAAGCATTATTAGAATAATGTGTGAAAAATCCAATACGTAAAGCAAAATCAGAAACAAGAAACAGACATTGGTCAGGCAAACAACATATCTAAGGCAAGGCATGCGTCAAAGACCAGAAAACAAGAAACAACTTCAAAACCTGAATGTCAGAATAGCAAAACACTATGGCTTGGTATCAGCTGAAAACAAAGACACAGCGTGTATACTTCACCATGACGTGCCGTAGTGAAGACCTTAAATGCTGTAGCTGTGATTGTGTGCAGGTGCTGTTGATTAGTATAAAAGTGCCACATGGCTGCTAGGGCCACATATGAAAGATTCATGAAATGAAATATGAAAGATTAATAATGAGGGCACAACTCATTATTAATCTTTCATATGAAATGTGAAATGATTTCATATTGTATTATTTGTTTACTCAAGTCTCTGTCTTATTTTATCTATTTATCTATCTATACTGTTAGATAGATAGATAGATAGATAGATAGATAGATAGATAGATAGATAGATAGATAGATAGATAGATAGATAGAACATTTTCATATGGGATCATGATGATGAAAAATACACTAAATATAAGCATCACAATGTGGTTCGAAAGTAAGTTTTGAAAAGTGACTAAGCAGCACTTACTCTTTGCATGGGTGTATGTGTGTGTGTGTTTGTATGGATGAACAGGTGTCCAGTCCAGCTGTGTGCACTGAGAGGGTTTTAGAGTTGATAGGTGAAAGCATGGTTGGGTTGTCCTAAGAGCGTATGATGTTGCCTAATTTAGAATGTTGATGGCTCAGGGGTAGAATCTGTTAATCATTCTGGCAATGTGGATATGAATTCAACCATACAGCCTTTCAAAGGGCAGAAGTATGAACAGGTGATAGCAGACGAAGCAGTGAAGATGGCATCAGTATGTTGAGATCAGTAATTTTTTTTAAATAGTATTAATTAACTTTTTTCAGGGGAGAGAGACATATGTCACTTTGTCCTTCAAGGTGTACTAGAGTACCCAGTTTAGGTCATGTACATTCTCGCTGGTGTCTTTTTGACCTCTCTACCTGTAAAAGGAGATAGAAGAGATTCAACTTCAGGTGCTTAGTAAAAACAGAAGACTTGCCTGTATAAGCAACCTTCAGCTGCATTAAGGAGGAAAAGTGTTCAATCTAAATGCAAATGAAGTGTCCCAGAGGATGCTGCTTACAGACCTTCCAAGTTAACAAGGACACCGTTTGCAGTCTTTATATCATGGGATTGCAGACGATTTGCTGAATAGGTCAGTCCGTTCTTTTGTACGCTGCCAAAATCACCTAAAAATCTAAAAGCATTTTACATGTATTTTAATGCCACTTGAAACATGACTGATGCTTGTTTTTTTTGTTTGCTTTTGCTCGTTCCTGACATTGTAAAGTTTGTAATGTAACAAGACAACACTTTACATTTATTGCATGTTCAGGCTCTTTTTCAGAATTCTAATTTGTACTAATGATTTGGAACATTTCTACAATGAAAAATATTTTGATAGTTAAGTTCAAAAGCTCAGGAGGTAAACCAGCACTTTCTCCACAACCGCAATAAATGGCCAAATGACCCACACAACTTGCAATCATTGCAATCCAGATAAGTAGTGACATTAGTTTCCCAGTGTCACACTTCAAAATAAGCAAAGGAAAAAAAAAAGTTTGCAAGGAAAAAAAAAAAAAAACATACATTGGTAATTAAGAAAAGCTGTTCAGAAAAAAGTTCAGAGAGACACCCATATGCTGGTAATTTCTTCTGACATTTGAGGAGAAGGTTAAATGTAGTTTTTATGCAGCTTGGCATTCACATTCAAAGTTCAGTTTTATAAATCAGAGGTCAGGAAAATTTTGTCTGCTATAAACATGGGGTTTCTATAGGGAATGCATTTTATATTGAAGTTTATCATGTCTTAGAAGAGATGAGAATAACAGGTTCTCAGGAGCTAACTGCTAAAGTGAACTATACAGTATATTACAGTATATGTGTGCCACTAGTCAAGTGGAAGAGCTTAAGTGGTCTAACACCAAACCCTCACCTCAGCCCTACATATCAGTTTTGGAATGAATTGAAATGCTGACCGCACACACGGCCTCCTTACCAACAACATCGCCTGACCTCCCTAATGCTGTTGTGACTGAATGAGTACAAATCCCCACAGATATGTTCCAACATCTAGCAGGAATCCTTTCCAGAAAAGTGAAGAGATTAAATCTGAAATGGTATGTTTAAAAAAAGCATGTCCTGTATGTGTGCAACTGGTCGGGTGTCTGCATACTTTTGGCCATATAATGCATTTTATTACCTTTTTAATAAATCACAGAACTCTGTTCTCTTTTAATCGTCTCTTAATTTCAACTAAAGGATATGATGATACAGTATGTGTGGAAGTTGGAGGAGTCAGACAGCTTGAGTGTAGGATGACAGTGATGTAGCAGTCTCTTAATGTCTGTTTTTAGATGTTTTAGATGACGAGCAATGCCTTAAATTAATGTTTGAATTATCAAAACTGTTTTAACTAAAGACAGAGAAAGTAGACCTTTTTTGCCGCACAGTTCAGGAAGAAGGTGGCTTTAAAGCTTAATTTCAAAAGATACATTCAAATCCATGTGGGAGAGATTTTCTGTGTTGAAATGTTTTCATTTTGTTACAGTATGTGAACAGTTTGACAGCAAAATGAGATAACTTCTATTTGTTTATGAAGTAAGAAGTACTGCAAACTGATAGAAACAATTTCGTGCATGTTTCCTTTGAGTCGCATGGCTGCTATAATGCAAAAATATTATGTTACTTTTTTGTTATATAAGTGTAAATTACGTGAGATTTTTCAAAAAAGCTATAACCCCATCTCCCGCATTTTTGTCACAAAGGAAAAATCTGCCTGCAGTTGTTTTTGGGGTTCATTTATGTTTGTGAATTAGTATTAATAACATGTCCATTGACTTAAATTAAAAAAAATACAGTGATCACTGAAAAAAGTATTTCGTTGTGCACAAAATCAATAATAAATAATAGATTCGTTTTGTATCGAGGATCTTAAGTGACCTGTACCTGTATATGTCCTCTTTATTGCCCTTAACATGCTTAAAAATCAATTGAACACATTTAATTCACTCACAGCAGCGACAGTTTTGCAGCAGTAGAAGTTTCCTTTTACTGATCACAATACTGAAAGAAGCCATGTGATTATTACAAGATGTCAGATTTTGTTCATATTGTGGGGGACTTTTACTTTTTTTTACTTTTACTTAACTATATTATAAAGTAAAATATGATACTGTCTTCTCCAAAACCTTATGCAACATCTGTTGTTTTTTTGTAAGTATCAGTAATTGTATTCAGTGGTGGATTTAGACATGGGTGAAATGGCCAGCTTTCCTCGCCGGGGACAGTGGAGAGCCCCTGGAAAAAAATTCTATGAAAATTTAGAATGATGCTAACATTTGCACGATTGTGATATCTCTTGTCTGCATGTTAATTAACCTGTGTGGGTTAATTAATCTTAATTAATTAGGGTGGTGGAAGAGTGTGTGTGTGTGTGTGTGTGTGTGTGTGTGTGTGTGTGTGTGTGTGTGTGTGTGTGTGTGTGTGTGTTGTGCATGGAGTTTGCATGTTCTCCCTGTGCTTGGTGTGTTTCTTCCACGTACTCCAGTTTCCTCCCAAAGGCCAAAGACATGTGAATTAGGTTAAATGGCATTCCCAGATTGCCTGTTGTGTGTGAATGAGTGTGTGAGTTTGTGTATGTCTGCGTGTGCCCTGTGATAGATTGGCATCATGCCCTAAGTCTTCTGTATACTCGAGGATAAAGCAGGTATAGATTATGAGTTAGTGAATGAGTGAGTGAATGAGTAAGTGAAACAAACCAAAAAAAGTTATTCTATGATGTTTATTTATTTTATTTTTATATCTATATTCTTGGCACGATTTTTCCAGCAATAAAATACATGCCTACAGTTTGAAATCAGAGTTCAACTTTGTCACAGCCAAATTATGTTTACTTTGAGGATATGTTATTTTCTTGACATCATGACTTTTGTTTTTCACTGCCAAACCATTAAGCATGCATGCACGTACATGCATGTATATCATGGGTGATCAGATGTCAGAAAATTGGCGTGCAGTGGGACTGTAGAGTTGAATTTGACACTAGCCTTGTGTAGATTTGTTTCATTTTGCTTTTCCCATATTTCCCCTTTGGAAACATAAAAGTGCATGTATTTGTCTAGGCAAGAAGATACCATAATTAGTGTAGATTGGTTTCACAGCATTTAATTGAGTTGCATTAACACAAATTGATCAGATCATGTCTTTTCGAATCCATAATTGAAACTGGACTCCACACTTGAGCTGAGGATTGAACAGCCATACTAAAACGATGCAGAAGGGTTGCCCCTAGCCGCATACTACTGCATGTAAACCCTTAGGAGCTCTTTTGCAGACTTTAGGGTCTTTTTGTTTTGTGGGATTTTTATGATGATACAGCAGCTTGTGGTGACTAGTTTCACTAGTTTGTACACAGGTATTCAGTATCACCTTGATTAGTGTTTAGTGATTAGTATTTAAGCTCTAGGTTTTCATAGTGTGTTTGTCACACTGTTGTTTTGGATTGCTGTTACTCTTCAGACTTACTGGGCAATCGCCTTGAGACCTACTGGTAAGCTGGCAATTCATGTGAAGAGAGATCTCATGGCATTCTGAGAAGAGACTGGCAGAGATGATCAAGCAGTGTAGCTTAGCTGAACTGGCTCCCAGCTCACCACACGGCATAAACTACATATGAAAATATTCTGTTGATGAAGAGAAATATGTCAAAGGTAGTTTTATCTAGGCTTATGTTGAGCATCTGTATTGCCAAATTTCTTGCACATGTGTTTCCTTTGTTAACAGGGGAAAACATCATGCATGTCTAACAGATAGCTGCATTCAGGAGTTGATTTTGTCTTTGTTATTATTAGATATTATTATAAGCATGCATTTTGGAAACTTGTTGTGAGTCTGGTTAAAAATTACATGAAGTATGTATTATGTAAACTTAAGTCTGTGCCGTTTGAGCTGAGGGGAGGTATAAGATATTTTTGGTATTTTTGGATTCATTTTGTTATTTTCTATAAGAGAGGAGAGATACGTTGATCTAGCAGGTTTTTATTTGTAGTTCAAGTTGCTTTCCTTCCACACTATTTGCAATACTACTTTAGTGAACTGAATTATTTAAGCCTGCCTTTGGCTGATTTCCACAACACATCTACATCTACAACACAACACAACACAACACATAGAACACCCCAGGTGAGATGCCACGGAATATTTGATCAGGCTAAACAAAACAATGGATGTCATGTGAGAGCGAAAACACAGGGTTGTACTGTAGCATTGAAGACTTGAGTGTCTTGAGGTCTCCTTGATCCTTTTTAAATATTATCCAGACTAATCTCTTGCAGGTGTTTTCAAGTTTATTTGCAGCCTGCAGAAAAGTGGTTGGCTTATGAAATTCAAGGATTGTTGAACACATCCAGGTGAAAAGGATTGCTTCTGCAGGCAGGTCTTCTAAACCCAACATGTCTGAGCACAAATCCAGATTGTTGGAGATGTGTATGAGTGTCTGTGGGCACAGCCTTGACAGTGACTGATTGAGAATGCTTGGTCACACAGCAGACCAGAGCACCAGTCCCCCTTGAGAAACTCCCATCTGTGACACTCCAATCGGCACGCAGGATGTGTGCAATTTGCAATGCTTCTGATCATTCAACATGGTCTCTCTGCAGAAGAACAGATGCCTGAAGTGTTTGAATCTTTAGGACTGCCCCAAAAACGCTATCCAACATCGCTCACAGTCTGATGGCAGAGTGGGTGGACAAATCCAACAGTTAACATAGATGGCCCACACCCAAAGAGCCGATGTATGGACACTGATTTGGCCCAATTGTATGAATAGTGCTGTGCAGAGGCTCCTAAGAGAACCAGAGTAGTTCAGACAGTTCAAAAAGTAAAAGCTTTCTGTGATTGTTTAATGCTTATGTTCTTATCAATCCCCTTGTGCAGCTAATGGGCATGTTAGATTCAGGCTCCACGGCATGCATCATAAGCAGGAAGGCTGAAATGAAACTCGGTGCTGCAGGTGTATTGGATTAAAAGCGGCAATCTACTGAGAATATTATCTCGCTAGGCTTTGGAGGATTGTAAAGACAACCGAGTGTTTTAATGACTTGCAGGTTCATGGCCTGTGTTGTGTTTTCCTTGGTAGTGCCTGATCAGCATGACAATCTTGGACTCAAATCTCATCAGCTGCTTTATGCACAGGTTGAAGGGTGAAAATCTATATTGGGACGTTGCATCTTTCCATGATGATTAGTCCAAGAGTGAGGCCAAGAAGTATTTTGGTGGAAGACTTTGTAATGCCACTTTGGGATGACAGATGGTTGCCTATGACTATGGTAAACCGCTCAAACAACCCTGTTTCATTAAGGAGAAATTTCAATTTGGATGATCATTATCTTGCCTTTCAGGATTTGAAAGTTTCAGATCCAGGCTTGCCTAACTGTGCCTCTTTCACCTTCTGTCAGTGGGTGTAATGTGGAAGAGAAACCTACTCTTTGTGAGGACCACTGTCCTTGGGTGAGTTCTGCAGAGAACAAAGCAGTTCCAGCTGATCCAACAAGTAGCAAGGGAACATTTCTAGTAGCCTGATATGAAGTGGGACATACTGTAGAGACGTATGTCAAATATTATTTGAGATGCACTCTTGCAAAGTCACCTGCTCGTGCACTATAAGAAATTATCAAAAGCTCAGCTCTACTGTAGTTTGTGTGCATAGACTGGGTTCTGCTGAAGATAGCAAACAGAACATCAGTTGATTTCCTGGTTGCCGATGACCATTTTACAAAGCTTGCCCATGCATTCCTATATGTACAGTAGGTCATCGAAAAAATATGGGATACTATGTTTTGTGTTTATGGCTCCTGAGGGAGAATACACTCTGGCCAAAGCTCTGAGACACTCTGGACTCAAATTTTGAGAGCAACTTCTGCATGTGGCTGGCATTGCCTAGTCCCGCACCACAGCTCACCACCCTATGGGCAGTGGGGCACTGAACAATTCCACTGCACGGACCCTCCCTCTTGGAGCGAAACACCACCATTTTCACATGTTCTAAATGACTGAGTTGCTAATTATGATTCTTATGTTCAGTTACTGATCTCCTGCCTTAAAGCTGTAACCTTAGTTCCTACAAACAATATATTTTGGATATACATTTTCCGTATTGTTTTGTTATTTATTACAGGTATTGCATACCATGAGATATTTATTCATTTATGTGTTTTAATTTAGAATTGAATATTATTTAATTATTATTTACAGCACATTATTATTTTGTCTGTATCCCTGCATGTGTGATATTTGATTTATTAGTTGTGTTGCTTATGTTAAGCGGAACTAAGAAACGTTACCTGCCTTGGGTTTCCCAGGGGACAGGTGAGAGTGTGACACGGTGTGAGAGAAGCACATGAGTCGAGAAAGTTGGGTTACAAAGCTGCAACTGATCCCAGTGTTACAGTTCTGTTGAGAGAGCACCAAAGCAAACAATATAAGATGCATCCTAATGGTTCTGGGATGCATGTCCTGACATTCATGTTTATAAAACCCAGGACAGAACGGGTCATACAAGAGTTGTGCATAGAGACTTATTATTAAACGTCAACTTCCTGCCACTGCCGGAAACAGGCTGCAGTGAAGCTTCCGACACACGATTGCTCAGTTTGAGCTGATAGAAGGAGTGAAGATCATGTCTGTGTAACAGATTCCTGCATTCAGGAACTAACAGAACACAACACGAACTATAATGTTGAAAATGGCTGTGCAACTAGTAAGATGAAGCAAGTACAGATAGACGCTTATTACATTAGCCATAACTGTGTTCTGTTCTGGTTTCCCTGAATCATGTCATGCAGACCTACTATGTCCTGCCTATGTCTGCTCTGTTCTGCCTGAGCCTTGCCCTGCATTACAACGTCCAGTTTTAGCCAGACATGGCTCCATCTCCGCATGGCGAAATCCATGTCAGCGCTTAACCGTCTGCTAATGTTTTATTCAAAGATTTGGAACAAAACAAATACATTTTAAAATGTATCCAAATATTACAAAAGGAAGTGAACCATACAATTGCTTCAACTCATTAGTTTTTTTTTAATTAGCCTACAGCATTGTTAATTCCTCTGACTGAGCTCCTTATGTCCTTTCAATAAAAGTTATCCAAGTCATGGTTTTGCTGCAGGCTACAGACATCAATATATGAGAAACCGTGCAAAATTATGTCCAATGTTATGGAAGCTAGGTAGCTAGGTAGGTTAACAACCTGTATGTATAAAAAGAATATGCTAAAAAGAAAACATAGACAACAAACATTCTCTTTTTATATAAACAGAGCACCTATGACTTTTATTTATTTGTTTGTTTATTTGTTTATTTATTCATTTATATTCAAAAAGTATCAGAATATTGCCCACAACAAAACCGTTTACCGTTAAGAGGTTTGTAGACTGGTTTATTATTCTTAACGATTTCGCACAAAATAGAAAAATATAAAAAATATAGCTATAAATCTAAGCATTACAGCATTTGTTCACAGTATTATGACTGAACTGTGTTTTTGGTAGCATGTCATAGCATGATTGATTTTACTATTTGCATTTCTGTACACCATTAGATGTGTGTTACCCCC
>JAAGKR010007166.1:0-38421 GCA_011419295.1 Clarias macrocephalus | reverse complement strand
AAAAATAAAAATTATTCTAACTCCTTTCACTTATTATTATGTAACCTCCCTTTTTATTTTCAAGATCCTAGAATAGGGTTTAGCACAGCAATTATGCTAATATCCATATAGGAATAACAATCATGACGAACATCCATTAAGATTTATGCCTCATCACACGCACACTGTTTTGCTGACACACTGTTGTATATTTCCGCAAAGTAGATGAGAGACATCAGCTTCTTAAAGCTGAGGAATGTGAAGGACATTAATCATTGGATGGTTATTAACTTCCTCCTACTTAAGTCTGACAAGACAGATGTACTTGTACTAGGAACACGTGCAGCTAGAGCAAGCTTTCTGATTACATAGTAACTCTAGATGGCCTTCCTCTTTCATCATGTACAGCACTAAATGACCTTGGTGTGATTCTTCGAGTCCATTTATTCATTTTAGACTCATTTAGATAATATTACAAGGGTAGACTTTTTGCTTCTTAGAAATATTACTAAGATACGTAAGATGATGTCATTACACACAAAAAAAGTCAGCTTACCTCTAGGTTGGATAATTCTAATGGCTTACAACGAGATTTAGGTAGACCATAATGCAGAAGCAAGAGTCAGCTATAACCAGGAGATATCACCACATGAACCTTATCCACATCGCATAGGCCCTCAGTCAATTTTGGTGTTGATAAAATAATAACACTATATAGACTGCTTGGCCTAAATAAATAAATAAGTCACAACTTGGACTAAGCAAATAGGAGAGGGCCTTACATATAAATTAATAGCTTTTTAAAATATATATATATATATATATATATGTTGTTTATAATGGAAGTAAGAGCATTTTCACACACACAATGCAAAGAGAACTCAAGGGTTTGGGACTAAACAGCTGTGTAGCCTTAAGAAAACCCCTTATCAGTGAAGCTAAAAAAAGGCTTCAATTTGCTAGGGAGCATAAAAAATGGACTGAAACATTGGAAAAATCTGGTCTGATGAGTCCAGATTTACCCTGTGAGTGATGGGCGCAACAGGGTAAGAAGAGAGGTGTATTAGTGCCTACCATACATGCCTGTTGTTATGATCTGACCAGGGTTTTTTTTTTTTTTTCATCAGTGGATTTTTTCTTCCCTGATGCCCCCAGCATACTCCAAGATGACAATTCCAGGACAGGGTGGAACAGTGGCGTAGTGATTAGCACCACAACCTCCAGAACCACTGTTGAGGGCTCAATTCCTACCTCTGGTCTGTGCGTGTGGAGTTTGCGATTTCTCCCCCATGCGACCCTGTAACATAATAAGCAGTATAGAAGATGAATGAATGAAGGAATTCCATGATTCGAATTGTGAAAAAGTGGTTCATGGTTTGGTCACCACATAGACACAGACCTTAACCCCATAGAGAATCTTTGAGAGGTGCTGGAGGAGACTTTATGCAGCAATTCTGGACATAAATAAACGTTGTGATATTGCATAAGCTTATCATAATTATGCCACCATAATGTGTGTGGTAATCAAAGCAAAAGGAAGAACAATTAAATATTCTAGTGCGTGCCTTTTTTTGGCCTGGTAGTGTACAAACTTTTCTGTGTACTTTTAAAATCTTATATTAAAGAGAAAAAAAACTATTTATCTCAAATCATGTTAAAGGTACACCATGTTTCCTAGTAGAATGTCCAGATCTCCTGAAAGGTGCAACAATGTATCCATGAAGGTGTCACGTCAGGGAAAGTAATGCCTTTTTGCCTGAGTGTAGGGTTAATGTTGCTCTTGAAAAACAGCTTTGTGTTTCCCAGTCAAGCACCATCAAAGCCATCAAGGACACTAGGCGGAACGTTGGACTTTGGTGTTGCCCGGGCTCTCGATAACCAGCTGCTAAGTTTCAGGGTGTTAACTGAAGGAGACGAGCACTCACTCACTCACAGAGAGAGAGAGAGAGAGAGAGAAGGGGAGGGCAAACAGCTTCATAAATCATTGATCTGCATGCTTTAAACTCAGCATCTTCGTAAGTTTTCTCACAGTAGTGCGCCTTCTACTTTGGAACTGGACATGTCCACAGTGACACAGTGAAGAGTGTGTTTGTGGAGGAGCGTCTACAACTGCACACACTGCCCCGTTTGGCACACTCAGAAAACAACCAATGGATCCTGTTGTAGAAGCGGTGGCCCTGCTGCTTGGGTTTTTGTCCTGGGTTATGGTGGGGGTCGCCATACCCAACCGTTACTGGAAGACCTCCACCCTGGACGGAACCGTCATCACCACCTCCACTCTGTATGAGAACCTGTGGATGTCGTGCGCTTCTGACTCCACCGGAGTGCACAACTGCCGCGAGTTCCCGTCCCTGCTCGCGCTGTCTGGTGAGCCTTCTCTCTACACCACTATCACTGCTGATTAAACCTGCCTGTTGCTTTGTCTGCTTCATTTTAACCTTAGATTAGGTTTATATTTGGGAAATTTTGTTTTTAATACTTGGAAGTGTTTTTTTTCCCCCAGTCTTTATTATAATTGTTGTAAGAAATATTATAAGTTGAGATACTTCTTATGAGCCTCATGTGTAAAATGCGTAAAAACCCATACTTGTTGTTCTTCTAATTATTTTTTTTTTTTTGTAATGTAAATGTAACTTTAACCGTAATGTTAATCATGAAATGTGGCACAATTCCTGCTTCTTCTTCTTTGTCTTCTTCTTCTTCTTCTTTTTAAAAAAAAATCAGTTTCTAAATTTGATCATATTCCATAAAATCCTTTCAATTTACATTTAATTGCAGAATTTTCTGACCAGAACCTAATCCAATCATGAATTTGGTCTTATAAATGACCTAAATTGTAATGAAAATTGCAAAGGTCAGAATTAGGTTTAGGAGTTAAATCCTGTCTTACAACTTAAAACTCAATTAAATCATAATTCCTTGTCCAAATTCTGATATGATATCCAGTTATTTGGCAGTTGATAAAACAAGGTTTATCTGATATTTCCTTTATATCCAAAATGTTGAGTAGGCCATTTAAGAAGATGCATGTCTGTACTTATATGCAGGTTACCTCCAGGCCTCGAGGGCCCTTATGATCGCCTCTGTAGTTCTCGGTGCATTCGCCCTGGTTGCCACACTCATAGGCATACAGTGCTGTAAAGCAGCTGAGAACAATCCAGTACTCAAAGGAAAGCTCGCTGGAACTGGAGGTGTCTTCTTCCTTCTACAGGGTAAAATAGTATATGTTATAAAGACATATACAATAAGAAATTGATATTAGAACATATTATACATAGTATAATAAGCTGAAGATAATTTTTCTATTTCATTTGTTTATCTCTTCACCAAAGGTCTGTGCACAATGATATCTGTTTCATGGTATGCATTCAACATCACCCAGGAGTTCTTCAACCCTCTTTACCCAGGCACAAAGTGAGTTTCTGTTTTCTTTGATGAGATGCTGCCATCTGGAGACTCCTGTATAGAACAGCACACACACACACACACATACAATTGTAGTAGGGATCCAAAAGTCTGAGACCACTTTAAAATCTTGGATTTTTTGTAAAAATGTGGGTGTCTTTGTAATATTGGATGTTAACTCCTTTGCAAAAACTTTTTCAGTTGTCCCTTTCAGTGAAGCACCTGTTCAGACAATGTGATATATTTAATCTAAGGCTGATCAAGCCTTAAATCAAACTTGTGTAGCCTGTCGTACCTTGAGTGCACAATGGTGTTTAAAAACAAGAGAGGGACTTACCAAATACTGAGACATTTTTAAATTTATGTAAAAAAAAAATCTAAGATTCTACCATTTTTTCAATCCCAGCAGGGATGTTGGATGACGTCGTCATTGTTGTACAAAGTAGCTGCAATTCGACTGTGACATCATCCACATAAAGTACAACATTGGGACAGTGTGGGTTTTAAAAGTAAATGATTGATAAAATAGGGTAGATAAAATAAAATAAAACAAAAATTGAATAAATGCCTGATAAATGAATGACTCTAAAACAACATTGAAAGTACCTTAAAATAACAGAATATCAACCATTATTTATAACATTTATGCCAGTTTTAACATTGTTTGCACAACCTTTGACTGGATTACATTTGAGGGTAATTACGTTTACAACATACTTCTGAAATCCCGTCTTGAGAACAGGACGAACACAACCGCTTCTTTCGCACAGAAAGTTTGTCTTATATTACAGTCAAGTACATCATAGCTCCCAAATGCCCCAAAACCAGTGCTAGGGGTAGCAGTTGTCATGTTTCTTTTTTGTTATCTTGGAGGAGTTATTTTGTGTTGCAACATGTTCCATGGTGGAACAGTGATAAGAACCAGTCGTCGTACTGTTGAGAACGGGTTGCTTATTTGCAGAAACAATGGGGAAAATACTGCAATACTTTATAAGCTTGGAATAAGTTTGGAGACAATAATAAATTGTATTATTAAATTTTGTTTTGAAGTTGTATTTACAACATTGTATTGGAGTCATTTGTTGGTCCACTGTGATATAACTCAATATAATTAGATTGAATTAGAACATGATAAGTAACTTAATTTTTTAAAACGTTCCTATTTTTTAAAACGGACTATATTATTGCCAAATCAACATTACCACAATGTTTTAACAACCAAAAAATTTTTTTCCGGGAAGTTGTTGCTTACATTTACTATATAAAAGCAGAGACTTTTGACAAGTGGTCTCAGAGTTTTGGAGCTTACTGTATGGAGTAGGTGCAGAGTGTTAGTTGTAACCTGTTTTTTCATGCTGTTTTATTGCTGTGTTTTTGGGCTGAAGGTATGAGATAGGAGAGGGATTGTACATTGGATGGTGCTCTGGGGTTCTTGCCATCTGTGCTGGCGTGTGTCTAGCATTTTCCTGCAAAACTAGCACAAACGAAAAGACGTGAGTCTTTCTCTCTCACACACATACACACACATTAACATGTACATAATTGTAAAGAAAAATCAATCACATTTTTATATATTTTTTTTTTCAGTGCATATGCATATCAACCTTCCAGGGGAACCATATACTCCACAGGAGCAGCATCAAGGAGAGATGCTCAAAGCACTTATGACAAGAATGCATATGTCTAATAAATGATCAAACAGCCAACCAGAACAGTCCAGGCCAATTCGGTGTATAAAAACCATAGTGCAAATATGTAAATATGTAGACTTGTACAAGGCTTGGAAGCTCAGTCTGTTTGTTAGAATCAAATCACAAAGCTGTGCCAACTTTGTACCAATACTTGAAGCAAGTCACCTTAGACAACTTAGAGTTATTTTAACACATGTATTTTAAGATCTGTTGTACAGAAATGCCCAGAAATTATGATTCTTTTATACATATTTTGTACTATTTTTATTGTCTCCAGATGCGATATAGTCTACTTTGTAATTTTTCTACACAGTTTCTGTTAATTAGCACCTGATAACTAATGAACATAATGAATCTTTTCAGACAGGAAGAATTTTGGCTAAGGAGTAATACCCAGTAGTTCTCACCTGAGAGTGTAACAAAAAGTTTCGATACTAATTTTACAACACGCACAGCGAACAGTCACAGAGAACACTGACCTTCATAAGTCAGTGCGCCGAAAGGCATCATCATTGTATTTCGGGAGCTGTGCAACTGGTGCTATTCTGACCACGTGCATAAGTACAGTATGTCTACTATTTCATCATGGACAGCAAGTTAGACCAAAGAGCAAACGTTTAATTCTGCGTGAAAGTGGGCAAATCTGCCACAGAGACGTTTGACATGATTCGGCAATTTAATGCGATTCTGCAGTGAATCAATTGAGAACATCACTGGAAGATGATGAGAGATCAGGAAAATCTTCAACAAACTCCCAAAAATGTCAAATCCATTCAGCAACTTGTGCATGATGATATTCGGAGAACATCATTGCTGCCCTTGGCGATGTGTCTTATGAATACACTGCTCCAGGCGATACTCACGTGAGATTCGAACGTGCACTGTGTTGCTGCCAAGTTCGTCCCCAGAAGCAGAAGAAACATCATGTCGAAGTCTGCCATTAACGCCGTCAGTATGTGTGGATGACCCGTCCTTCAGGTTGAGGATAATTAGCAGTGAGAACACTTGAGTGTATGGTTACAACCATAAGGTGTAAAGTTCCAACAATCTTCACAGTGGACAAGCTCATCATCTCCACAAACAAAAAAGGCGAACCAGGTCAACCAAGTGCATGCCCATCATCTTTTTCGACATTCTGCATTGTGGATCGGAAATCCATCCCTAAGGGCCAGACAGAGCTTTTAAACAGAGCTAATCTCAAAATATTTTGATACCAAGTCGTATGAGGGTCTTACAAGTGTAAAGGCCTACACACGATGTAGTACTGATAAAATGTCACATGAGGACAGGGGGGGATCCAATGATATGAAACTAAAATGTTCATTTTGACATATTTACAATGTAAAGGAATATTGATACTTTTTTATGTGATTTTTTTTAAAAAGAAAAACATTTGGTCACAATATTGATGAATAATTTTGTTATAAGTGATATTTATAATTATCTGTCACATTTATATGAATGAAGGTCAAAAATCCATTATGCTTTCCTTTTGTTTATGTTTTGTTTTATAAATAGATGTGTGAAATAAATTAAAACAAATGTATTACTTGTATTAGAGTATTTTTTTTACTTAGCTAAGTGTTGGGATGTGAGGGGTTTGCTATATTTAGTTGTAAAAAGGTCACTCATATATACATATGTGTGTGCCAAATATATTTGGCAAGGTGGTGGTGAGACCCAGGAATAAACGTTTCATCAGGATGAACACCGATATGGTGGCTAGACTTATATGGAAATGGGCGTGGCTTACAAAATTCAGCCAATGAGACGCGACCACGTTGGAGGGAAACCACCAGTGCAAACACAGACGTGCTCGCCTCCTGGGCCAGCCAGTCACTTCGCTGTCATGTCGGTTGATTTGAATTCAACGCCCAAGAATTCGAAAGCATAAAGTTGACAGCTGTTCGTAACAGGAAATTAGAGTTACCTCGGTGCTAATCTATCGCACGATGTGAAATGACAATCCAGCTTCGTAGCACGGAGACAGAGCTGATAAACAGAGGATTATCGGAACTTTATTTCTGCGGTTTGATAAGATAGTCGGAAGCATTTGGGAGTGGGACACTTGAAACATAATATCAGGAAGTTAAAGTTTACATGTAAATATTGTTCTTTCGCAATTTACCGAGTCAAAGTTGGTTTTACGTCTGTGGTTATTATTATTATTTTTTTTATTATTCGTCGGAAAACAGGGTTAATTAAGGAGGACGAGTTTAAAAAAAATAACGATGGAGTCGGGACGCCGGAGAGGTTTGAATAGCCTCCTGTCCTCAGTATCATTACTCTGTGTAGTCCTGGACCTGCAACTGGACGGTAAGCGTCATTACTGTGCTGACGAATAACTCATTTATTAGGTAAATATGTTGTGTCCAGAACAGTGTGGTGTGTGTACTCATATTCTTCCCAAAAATTGATTAAAATGTAAATAAGAGAGTGACATGAATCTGTCCAAACCGATATAAACTGTGTGAAAATATGTCCATAACTCTTCTGAGAAAAAAAAAACACTGAAACATGTCGGATGCCTAGACAGTTGTGTATATGTCGTTGTATCTGTTTAATGTGGTTGTATGCTAACCTCATGAATTATATTTTCGTTGCAGTTCTGAATACACTACGACTAATTTTAAAGGTGGTAATCTGTGTTATATAACAGGACTAGTGCTTTTACATAGTTAAAAAATAATATTTTTCATTGTTGTGAGATGACCTTGTCATTTTCATTGAAATTGGTTAAGTGGTTCAGTAAGAACTGTGGGTGACTTTCACTTGCATTTCAGGTGTGTTAGGTGCCACCCATGTGGAAATCGAGCAGCACCTAGAGATGGGCCGCAAGCTCCTAGCCGCAGGACAATTGGCAGAGGCGCTCTCCCATTACCACTCAGCAGTTGGTGAGGCACATTTATACCACATACACTACATGGCCAAAAGTATTTGGACAGCTGACCATCACACCTTTTTGAACATCCCATTACAGATTTATTCCCCTTTTGCTCATACAGTAACTTCCACTTTTCTGTGAAGGCTTTTCACTAGATTTCAAAGCCTGCATATGGAGGTTTCCTAGACAAGAGAATTATTGACACCAGGCACATACTGTATGTCTGACAAAGGTGTTTAGTGAGGTTGAGGTCAGGCCAGACCAGACCATTTGAGTTTATCCACTTCAATCTTGACAAACCCTGTCTTGATAGAGCTTTCATGGTGTACTGCAGCAGTGTCATGCTGGAACAGGTCTGGATCTCTTACCTTCAAAAAAGGGAAGTCTTGATGCTACAGCAAACATTCTAGACATTTGTGTGCGTTGAAATTTGTTGCAACTGTTTGGAGAAGAGCCACGTACAGTATGACAGTGATGGTCAGGTGCCTTAAACTTTTGGCTATGTAGTGTTTGTATAGAAGTACATATAAACAAACATTAGAAGTGAAAGAGGATGGCATCTCAGAAAAATAAGTTTCATTTTATACCTTTCTTATTAAATACTTCAAAGTCTTTCAAGGAAGAAATGTTTTCCTCCTCTTTATTTTCACTTTTAGTTTCCCCATTTAGAAAGTGCTGAAACAATTTGCATTGGCAAGCAATTGAGCAATTTGGTTAATATTCCGATTAACTAAATGGAAGTCTAACATTTTATTTTATGATTGAGGTTGATCTAAATTTTAGTGACCCTCTTAATATGTGGAAGTAATATTCTGAATTAACAAATACATATGTAATGTATGCTTTAGTTTAAATTTTAAATCCATTCCAAGTTTTTTTGTTTGATTGTTTCGTTCACTTTTTGTGTTCACTCTATGTAGAGGGCGATTCAAAGAATTACCTGACCTACTACAAACGTGCTGCTGTTTTTCTGGCCATGGGGAAGTCTAAATCAGCCCTGCCAGATCTGACCCGAGCCATTCAGCTTAAACCAGACTTCCTAGCTGTAAGTCTCTTAAGTGACCTTGTTTAAAAAAAAATAGACAATTGGGGAAATAAAATGTAATTTAATAATTAATATAATAATGTAATATTTGTATGTAATTTGATCTGGTAGGTGAAATTGACTCTCTATTAGGATTTTTCACTATTTTTGTTCAGGTTTATTTTGTGTATGTGGGTGTTTTCAGGCTCGGATACAGCGGGGAAATATACTCCTGAAACAGGGGAACACTCAGGAAGCCAGAGATGATTTCCAAGCAGTGGTGAGATACAGGATGATTAGTGTATCCTCATTATTTCTCTTATGGATATATTTATGATAGTATGCTGCTTTTGCATCCTTGAGCAAAGCCCTTTTTTATGTATCGCCACACTAACTCCAAAATAGATTTTTTTTAAATATATAAATATACTAATTGGAGGTAGTTAAAATGTCGCAGTTCCTCTGGTAATCCTACAGGTGGCACTAAACTATTTATACATTGGCAGGCAGCGCAGCATCTTGTGTGTTAGGATAGATACTGTAGATACATACATACGTACATACTGTACATGCATATTTTATCGATCCTACAGGAAATTCCAGGAGTAAATTATTTTCAAAATTTGTTTAGAATTTTAACAAAATCTGCAGAAATGTGATATTTATAAAATCGTGATACTTACAGAATTGCAATTAAATTGAATCAGCATCTAGGTATCGTAATATATCGTCCCTGGTGATTCCCGTACCTAATTATAAGCCATTTTTAAAGCATTTAATTGGTCTGTTAATTTCCAGTTGCAGCGGTCTCCAAACACAGAGGAGGCCCACGATCAGCTTCACAAAGTCGAGGAGCTGGAGCAGCTCCAGGAAGAGGCATATAAGGCCCATCACCGTGGTGACTACACCACCACCATCCAGGTGCTGGATCGGGTCATAGAGGTGAGTTTCAATGAATAGAACACAGATTTTTTTTTTTTTATCTCTTCATTTGATTCATCCAGGTCAATTATTATGTATGGCTTTCTTCTAATAATTTCTGTGCCTTTGTTTGTCACCCATACATTGGTTTAGCTCTCGCCATGGGATCCAGAATCTCGAGAACTAAGAGCAGAATGCTACATCCGCATTGGGGAACCAAGAAAAGCCATTTTAGACTTAACGCCCGCGGCACGCCTCAGAACAGATAACCGAGCGGCTTTTCTCAAACTCAGCCGTCTGCTGTATGATCTGGGAGAACACCATGAGTCACTCAGGTACATGGTTGTCAGCATGAAAGGTATTCAGAGCAAATGAAAGTTAAAATATTAAAAGAAGGTGTGTTACATGTCACTGACTGTTCTGGTGGTACAATACCTAATGTGTTTAGGTTATAGTTTAGGCAATATTGTTGTAGAAAGATTCTGCTCCACATTATATTTATATATTTAATTTTTCCCTACTCTCTCTCTCTCTCTCTCTCTCTCTCTCTCTCTCTTTCTCTCCCTCTCTCCCTCTCTCTCTATCTTTCACATGATAGTGAGATCCGGGAGTGTCTGAAGCTGGATCAAGACGATAAAGAATGTTTCAGCCACTACAAACAGGTGAAGAAGCTTAGCAAACAGCTGGACTCTGCTGAAGAACTTATCTCAGAACAGCGGTAAGCATAGGCAGCACCGGGTCGCCATATAATCGTCTGTAAATATCTTTTGATTAACCGTATCAGATTTTCCATTTACAGTGTGATGTACAGTATACAGTCAGGACAGAAAGCACAATCCTGAAGTGTCCATGTTGATTTTAAACAAACTTGCTATTGCCTAACACTATTTATTGTATGTATTACTGCATCACCACTATAACTATCACGGTGAAAATGTGACAAAAACACTCTGTCTGTTATACTTGGTGTAAGAATAAACAGCCAGTGTATTATAGAATTATATCAGATATTCAAGATCATGTTTAATTTAGTATATGTTATTACTTAATCTGTTACAGTTCTCATATATATTTTCATATATACTACATAGATGTTATTTATTAATTTGTTCAACAGATATCAATTAGCATTAGAGAAGTATGAGTCTGTAATGAGGACAGAACCAAATGTTCCATTCTACACTAACAAAGCGAAGGAGAGGATCTGCTTCTGTCTACTGAAGGTCTGTAATCTTTAGTCTGTTTCTACGCTAAGACACTACAAGACTGGTGGCGTAGCATTGAATTATAATTATATGCCTTTCACATCCTTATCCTTACTTTTTGTTCTACCTGTGATGCATGTAGAATAAGAAAGCAGAGGAGGCAGTAGACACGTGTTCAGAGGCACACCAGAGAGACCCTCAAAATATCCACATCCTCAGAGACCGAGCCGAGGCCTACATTCTGCTACAGGACTATGAGAAAGGTAGATTGTCTGGTTGTTATTTATGAAATATTTGCCACATTTTTTATCAATAAATTTTTTTAAAAAATTTTTAAATCATAATCACCCTACTCATTTGAAATGTCTGGCCCAAGCACTATGATATGAGCCCTATGTCGTTATAGTATGTGAAGGACGCTATTGTTTTCCTAAGGATTTTTTTCCCACTATTTGGGCTTTTTGGGCGTCTTAACATGCACAAAAACTAAAAACAATTAGCAGACAGGTTAGAATCTGCTGCCATTAGGATGCCTGAGAGTCTTGCATGAGATTTTTGCAGCATAGCTCATACACACTTGCACTTATGTACACGAAACTCGGTACACATTTAGAGCTGAACAACTTCCGCATTGCATGTCATGGGCTCAACTCAACAGGAAGTCAGTTATTTTGTTTTGTTTGCAAAATGCACCCAAGCACCATACTCTCTTCCTAGGGAGTTTTTATGATCGCCACCAAACTGGGCCTATGTGATATCAAGACATTGAGGATGCAAAATTGTAGAGGGATTTTTGATTTCTCAAACAGGTCAGCTGTGACAATGCCTTAAACTTATGCTGAAAAGTGGTTGATTATACCCCTAACTCGCCTACGCTGGGTTAGCGTGACGGCCGTAAGTACCCTTCATCGTGATTCCCTGCGAGTTTCGGCATAGTAAATACGTTTCCAATCTTTCTCCACGAAAATGGCAGTCCTTGCGAAAGCTCAAGGATTCTGTGAGACCCTCGTGAAACGTCTGGCAGTCATTCGCGGTGCCTAACACCGTGCGTCAAACTGCATAGGTGAGATAGGGTTATTACTTTCTGTGTGGCGTTCTATTGAGTGACATCATATTGTGATGCATTTTTTTCTAGCATCTGTTTTTTTTTTTTTTTTTTTTTTTTTGTTTTTTTGGAAATCTAAACATAAAATTTGCCCTTTTCTAAAATTGTCATAGTGGTATTTGTATGTCCCATTTAAATGTGCCTGGTGTGCCCATTGTCTTTCTGGAGCACCGGGGTGGCGACACAGGGTGCTTGGGTACGCTCATTGTTGCTTGCAACTGTATTTATTATATATACATATAATACATATTATTATTCTTATTATTATTATTGTTATTATTATTATCATCTTTATCTGCTCTTGCTGTTGTACACTTTCTTAACTTGTCTCTGTCCTCTCCTTAGCTGTGGAGGATTATCAGGAGGCACGGGAGTTTGACCAGGAGAATCAGGAGATCCGTGAGGGTCTTGATCGTGCACAGAAACTCCTTAAGTTATCACGTAAAAGGGACTATTACAAAATCCTGGGAGTGAGCCGGTACGTATATCACAGAGATATTATAGAGCTTACTTGTAAGATACGATAATCCTGGAGAGAATTTTTGTGCCAGAGACTGCTCCAAGAGCAAAGAGAGTAAAAAATATATACATGCAATGGAGTAATTAACTAGAATAAAATTTAATTAAATAAATAAATAAAAATCCACAAATTAGATGTAGGATAGTCAAAAGTAGAATGCAGCAACAATAGCAGAAACCAGATTCTGATAAGAATTTACATAGCAGCAATGATGAGTAATATTGCACATGATATTGCATATATCTGTAATTAATACTTTATAACTGTACTTGATAGTACTGTGCGGTTCTAGAATTTGTAGATCTATTGCATTAGTCATGGGTTCCAACTTGGAACTAGGTTTCTATGGGTTTGTGTTTTTATACAGCCTGGTTCATGAATGTTGGAACAATTTTTTTTTTTTTTAATTTTTTTTTTTACATTTGCCTTCTGTGCACCACATTGAAGTTGAAATTAAACACGATGTGAGAGAAGTCAAGACTTGGCAGGGTTTGACAACTGGAATTACTAACATTTTCATACACACATATTTGGTGGCTCATAAATAATCAAACAAAAGCGTTTGCATGGCCAGGTGTGGCTTGTTCCCTTGTTAGTCCATGACTAATCGAGCAGATAAAAGGCCTTGAGGTGGTCTTGAGTGTTTCATTTTAAATGTAATATTGTGGTGTACAGAGGGTTTAATCTTTTTATCTTTTAGTTTTAAAATATATGGCTATACCCTTGCTGTACGTAATATAATACATTTTTTTCTTGGTCTCTCAGAACTGCAAGCAAACAGGAAATCATTAAAGCGTATAGGAAATTGGCACAGCACTGGCATCCAGATAACTTCCAGTCTGAAGAGGAAAAGAAGAAGGCTGAGAAGAAGTTTATCGACATTGCTTCAGCTAAGGAAGTTCTTACAGATCCAGGTAAATCTACTTTTATTGAGGACTAGGACTAGATGAGGAGAGATGTTTATTTACACCTAAGGTAATAGTTATTAACAGTGAAAATGAGTCTAATGTGTTTAAAATGTAAGAGCTAGCTCTTAATCCACTCTTGAATCCTTCTCTTCAATGTGTTGTACAGAGATGCGTCAAAAATTTGACTCGGGAGAAGACCCCTTGGATCCCGAGAATCAGCAAGGAGGCGGCGGAGGAGGAGGCTGGCCTTTTGGCTTCAACCCCTTTGAATCGGGTGGAAATTTCCACTTCAAGTTCCACTACAACTAATATGGCTATGCCATTGAATACAGTGGACATGATTATTATGGACAACGGACTGGACTTAATTTAATATCCCACAAAGGGACGTGAGAAGGAAATCCACATATTCTTCAGATGACACTGTTGGCTCTTGTCATAAACGGGTAGTTGTGTGCCAATTCAGACTTGACTATCTCGCCTGTTGGATTACATAAGGAATCAAATATTCTTATGTGATTGAAAAATGGTTTGCTCAACTCCATGCAGTCAATAGCTGTGATGAATGAAGTCTTATTTAAAATTTCCACCATTATCATTTCACCTTTATCAGCTGACTATCTCTATTATTTTCTTTTCTATCTTTGTCCCATGTCTGTTTGTCACACACAGGCTTCTGTCTTCCCATTTTTCTCTGAGTAGTTCATGTTGGAGGGTTATGATTTCAGTATGTAAGAATTGTGCATCTGTGCCATTGAATGTTTTTAAGGTTTAGTCTCAACACTCCAGACTTTCTTACATTAAATCAGTATTGCACTATTTTGTGCATTTAATTGATTGGTAGAGTTTTCAGAGAGGAAAATGTTAGCATGAGCAATGAGATTACCTTTTTTCTCCCCCTCATAACAGATGGCACGCAGTACATCAGACCATGTCAGCGATTGTATGAAAGGAGAACCTACAAGTCTAGTTCTTGCAAAAGCACAGTGGTTAAGATGTTTGATTATGGATCAGAAGGTCACAGGTTCACAACCCTGCACCACCAAACTACCAATGTTGGGCCCTTGAGCAAAGCCCTCAACCTTCAACTGCTCAGTTATACAATGAGATAAATATAAGTCGCTCTTGATAATGGTGTCTGCCAAATGCCGTAAATGCAATCAATCTGAGATGTTATTTAAAGAGAGGTTTTAAACATTACCTTACACAAAGTACTATTTGCTGTGTCAACACAGGACTTTATGTATTTTTTCCACTGTGTCATTTTAAGGTGTCAAGATGAATAATGGATACTGTTCAGACCAGGGGGGCAGATAATCAGACTTAATTTTATTTTGTAAGCATTTGCAAAGATTAATATCTCTGTGACCACTATTCTCCCACTGGTGCTTATATAAACTTGCAGGTTCCCCTTGAGTGATGTAGGGATTTTCAAAGTGGTATTTCTGGCTATGTTCTTCATTGTTTTCTGATTTCCTAGAAGAAACATATTTAAAGACACTTTTTGGATGGACTATTTAAAAATAAGAGTGAATGCTCTGATTAATATGACAGTGTTAAGTGTTCTCTCATGCACCCCAAATTACACAAAATGACACACACTGGGCTGCTGATACTTCAAACTAGTTGTAATCAGTATTGCTCTTCACGTACATACTACCTTTATTGGCTTGTTCTATTTGCAACATATTCATGAGTTTATATTAGTTGTTACGTAATTCTTATTCAGTAGCACAGCTTTCGAGTTTGACAGTCGTTTACCTGTGTGTACTATGTGTAGTAAAGAGGCATTGTTTCATCCTCTAGGTCTCATAAAAAAAAGCATTAGATCCACAGCAGATTTTGACATTCATACATTGTCATACCATAACATTTTAGTGCAGTCTAATTTGATTTCAACAGATCAGCTACACTGCCTGGCCAAAAAAGTCACCATTTTCAAAAGGATCAAATTATTAGGCTGCACTGAGCAAAGAAAACAATTAACAACATTTAAGATTACTGTAACTGAGTTAAGAACCCTTCAACACATTTTCATACACACACACACACACACACACACACACACACACACACACACACAATGTGAAGGGAACTCACAGGATTGGGACTAATCAGCTGTGTGGTCATAAGAAAACCATTTGTTTAGAAAACCTAATCAGAAAAACGCTTCAGTTCAAAGGAGCATAAACATTGTACTTTGAAGTGACAGGAAAAGGTCATGTGATCAGGGTAAGAAGCAAAGCAAATGAAGCGACACACACATTGGCTACTGTACAGCCCACTTGAGGCAGTGTTATAATCTGGGGTTGCTTCAGTTGGTTAGGTCTTGGATCTGCAATGTTATGTGGCAATAAAACAGTCATCTGATAACCTTATCACATAAGTGGAATTTTTCAAGCATATTCCAGCACTCAAACAGTGAAAGAGTGGTTGTGTTAGCACAAGGAATTATTTTTACACATAAACTGGCCACCACATTGTGTGCTGTAATCAAAGCTGAAGTTGATTTAATGAAATCTTAAAATGTTTGACCTTTTTTGGGCAGGCAGTGTGTTTTAAATGAAAACCAATGCTCTGTAGCCACAGAAAATAACACTGTCTAAAATCACTCACTTTCCCAACTCAAACCTGTTCCTATGTTTCTGACAGTGTATGATAATACGTAATTAAGATTTAATTGCCTTGAAAACAAGCCTTGAGAAATGCATTCTAAATTCTGAAACAATTTTGCTGAAACTTTGTTGTTTTAATAATCCTTATTCTAAAACAATGCTAAAACATGGTGAAAACTGTGCTAATCACATAGCATCATTCCAGAGCAGTTCATGTTTTTCATAAATAAGAAATACACAGCATCAGTTCTTGTGTATTTCTGTACACAAGAATTACATATGCATATTAATTCCATTATGTACAGTAGCAGTCAAACATTTGGATTTATCTTCTACATTCTAGAACAATACTGACATTTTTTTTTCAGAAATATGAAATAACCCACATGCATTTAGGTAATTAAGAAACGACAACAACAGCATCAACAGTCAGTTGCTATTTTATGCCACAAAGGTTAGTTGTCAGTTATTTTATGCCACACAGTTTCTGCAAGAACAGTATTGTCAAGTGCATTTGTAAAACCAATCAAGCACCATGATGAAACTGGATCTCATGAAATGAAGACCATCCCAGGAAAACAAGACCAAAACATACATCTGCTGCAGAGGAGAACTTCAATTAGAGTCATCAGCCTAAAAAACACCAAACAGCATCTCAGATTAGAGCTGTTATGAAGGCTTTATGTAGGACGTAAGTAGCAGATGCATCTCATTATCAACTCTTCAAAAGAGATGATTGGATATTTTTAAAGCCTTCAGCATTGTTTTAAAATGGAGAAAGACATAAAAACGAGGGAAGACCATGGAATTAGCAGGGGTGTCTTAATATTTGACTGGTAGTGTACTTCAAAACTTCACTACCCAAGTGCTGTATTAGCTGTCACTGGGAGGCTGCAGACAGGGACACCAACATGGGGCTTAGGGGAAATCCATGACTCAGTAACTAGTGAGTTGGTGATGGTGATTTTATTATTAATTAGGACATTATGCAAACTTGAATCTGTTCAATTAATAGAAACGTTAGAAATAATCATCTCAAATACTATTGTAAATATATGAATAATTTTACACAATATTTAAATATCTAATAAAACAAACCAAACATGCACTAGCATTTAATGATGCCCAGGAAGTGTTTGCACCTTTATTAATGGAACGTCTATTTATTTCTATCTGCTAAAACAATCTTTACTTTTAATTCCATAGAAGGTTTCTTCATGTATTTTAAAATTATATCTCGCAAAAGTCTGATGATTCAGTCGTGTAGTTTCCACAGTGCTAACGAGAATAAATGGCTACTAACATGGCGTGGCGTCCCGCGGTTGCCATGGTAACCACAGTGTGTACATTTTGCCAACACTGAAATCCCATTGTCGGGGGGAGTTGTAGCAAACAGCTAAGTTTAATGTAGTTCTGGTGAGCTTTATCTAAACATATTATGGTGGTCGGGGTTAATGTTGATCATCTTATTAGAATGCCGCATTCGAGGTATTATACACAACACGAAGTGTCCGCGCACAATACAGTAGGAGACGTGTGGGTGTCGTATCTGGGTAATGTTTATGACCTGTCATCTTTGCTCGAAGAATTCAAAGGTAAGCGTTTAAGTTTGCTTTAATTAATTTGTAATGCAAATATAACGCAGATTATCGAACACTCTGCTCTGTTAAGGAACACATGTTACATTGGGTCACACCTAAAGTGTAAAGTAACCAGCGTCACCACGTTAACCTCATACCTGTGTTTGTCTTCTAGGCGATGTACTTCTGAAACCGATTATTGAAAGTGCAGGCCAAGATATCAGTCACTGGTTTGACCCCAAAACAAAAGATGTAAGAGACATTACCAGACCAGTACGACTTCATACACCAATAAGAATCAACTATCTGCAGGCAGTGAAGTCAGATCTAGTTTCAAGACAGATAGTCTGGTTTTGAGTCTAATAGATCAGTTGCATTGAATGGATTTATCCTAAGAGTTCAATAGTCTATAAACAAGCATAATTGATAAACTAAAATCTGTCTACAACAAATAAGTGTAAATTAGGAATAAAAAAAAAACAGCACTGTGATCATAGACACATTTAACAGAAATAAAAGGGGGTACTAACTTTAGAACATGATTATCTTAAGATTTTTAGATTTTTATAGCATTTAATAATGATTTCTGAAGAACTGTGAATATTAAAATTGTCTAAACAGAAAAATGTGCTTTCCCAGATTCTAACCCATGTTGACCCTATAACTGGCTGTGTGAAGTATTGCACCCCCAGGGGGCGCTTTGTGCACGTGCCCCCTATGTGCCCTCGTACTGACTGGGCCAATGATTTTGGGAAGCCTTGGTGGAAAGACAAGCGCTATGAAGTTGGCATTCTGACAGCCAAGGCGCGCTGGATCCGCATCATCAACACACTCATTTCCCAGGAACAGAAGCTTGAGGTGAAATCCCGCTGCACTCAGCATAACATGATTTCAGATATGCAAATATTATGGGGTTGCATAATCCTTATTAATCTCGTATAAAATCATGGCCTGTCTTCAGGGTGAAGTCCAGGCTGCGCTGATTAGTTGAAAGATCCCAGTTAAGAAAAGCCAATGATGGCTGTGTTTGCAAAATGCATGTCTGCTTAAGAATAAATATTGCATGAGTGTTATTTTTCTTTTGTCAACTGGGTTGGTTGCACTGTGCTTTAGCATGCTGAAGAGGGCAGGATTGACCTGTTTCTAGATTCTTCTCCCTTTGCCCTCCCCCATTCCTCGTTTGACTTCTTAGTTAATTTTCCCCTCCCTTTGCTTTCTGCATCTAATTCTCCTCCTGCTTGACAAAGGGAAATATTACTGGTGTTATGTTGATGTGTGTACAAGTGGTCCAAGCCCTAAGTGGATGGTTTAATCCTACAGTCTGGCCACACTCCTGCCAGCTTTGATACCCCCTCCCTCCGCAAAAAAAAAAATTCTGTAGTGTCACTTGGAAATGTACCAGTACTGGATCAAAATTACAATTTCCCCTCTCTCTGTTAGTAGATCCAGGAGGCTCTGCTTATACTGTTCATATAAGCCCCTGTGAAGGAATTCCTGGCAATGCATTTTATCTTAAGGGGTAACAAAATTTGTGTGGTATTACAAATCTGTAATGTCATGAACATGACTGACATTTGGTACCCCTTTATTTTATTGTCTGTCCAGGTATGTTCTGAGGAAACAGTGAATGAGATTTTGTACCGTTACCTGCACTACAACTCCCATGCAGCCAGCTATACCTGGAAGCACAATGGTGTCATTCTGGACATGAGTAAAACTTTGAGTGAAAATGGGATTCCTGATGATGATAAGGAAATAGACCATTGTCGGCTGGATCGTGACTACTTTACTCCATCCATATGTCTGTACTTCAATGATGACCTTACTGAACTTTGACCTCTAAAGTAGACTATTATCATATACATTTTATATTTCTTTAAAAAAAAACATCATACCTTCAAAAACATACTATAAAAAGCAGTAGACAGTAATTAGTGAAACAAATTCAATAATCGTTGTGACAACCATTTGTTTAAAATATAGTCTTAGGTACAATTTGTGCAATTTTATAAGATCATATCATATATCAGCTGCTTAGTTTTACTGAGCATTCTACAGAACCAGCAACAGTCCTTCTGGGAACTTTGTTACATCTGCTTCTTTTTTTTTTTTTCGTGCATGCAAAACCCAGGAGCTTTTTTTCTTGCTTTGTCTAAAAAGTGGTCTTTTTTTTTTTTTTTTTACATAATTTGCTGATTTCTTTTCTGGCCTACAGATATTTTCCTGTTAAGCAAAAAAAAAAAAATGTATATAAATTTTTTTTTTGCTGGAATACTAATGTTTGGAAATACAAATGTTTTTGTACTGACTTAATGATGAAGTCATAAAATAACAAAGCTTGTACTTAAAAACGCTGAGTGCCTAAGCCTTTTGCACAGGACTGTACAACATAAATGCTGAGATTTCAACTTAATGAAATATATTCCTTCTCAAATAATAATTTTTTTTGCGTGTATATATTGTTGAATATATATCACAAAAGCATGTATCAGTATCTTCTTTTTTTCGGAATAACATGTAGCATTTTCTAAGCCTTATTAATTCAAAAGAGAAAAAAATATTTGTTAAAAAAACACAACAATGTACATAATCTCACTACCCCGGCTTGCGGTTCATTTTAACCTTGCTTTAGTGAAATAATGGCAAGCATTACAGAATTGTTTGGTAGAATAGAAGATAATTACAGTGGGTTCACTGTCACAAAAGCATTACAACATTTTACAAGTAGCAAAAGTGGAGAGGGATTACAAACGACATTTTCTTTAGAAAGCTTTGCTGTCAGAGGATGCATGCTCCTTATATTTTGTTTGAATTACTACAAAAACAGCATTCAATATCTTAAGGGAAGGGTGTTTTTGTCCCTTGAAACAGAAGAATATCTGAACTAAAATCCACACACTAAATGGTTAATTTTTAAGCAACATCTGATGTAAATCTGGGCATGGCTGCGGCAGAGCGCCTCTCCCCCCTTCTTAGCCTCCCTCCAGTCAGACAGCCCCAATAACGCAAAGCCTTTGCTCCAAAATAGTTTTATACATCGGTGGGGGCCTTTAAGAATATCAAGGTAGCCATGTTGGATGGATTTGTGTGGCTCTCTGCAGTGCAAAAAAAAAAAAAGAGCGTCCGACTAAGAGAGCTTGTATTCACTATCAGAGAAAAAAAAAGGAGACAAGTCTGACTGTATGTTGGATTTTCAGTAGAGAAAAGAAAAAGCAAGTGAACGAGTTAAAATCCAACTTAAGATTAGCAATAACACCCCCTTTTCACTGGAACAATGTGAATGTTTTTTGAAGAGGGAGGGGAGACGCTGAGAGCGCAAGAGAGAGAGAGAGAGAGAGAGCGGGAGGAGGAGGAGGAGGGGGGCGTTCTGAAATAATATAGTCAGCCATTTTTTATGTAAGGGGATTTTTCTTATTGGGGGGGTTGTTAAAAAATAAATATAAGGGCGGCCATCTTTGTTTCTCTGCCTTGTAGTGTAAAATATTCCAAAACGCCCCCCACTTTGTGTGTGTGTTGAATATTAAAATAAACATTATTCGGAAGGAATATACTTTTTTGATCTCGAGGACGGGGTCGCTGACAGGGATATAATGTCCTCTCCTCTCCGTTCTTGTGAGGAAGATGAGGGCATGGCGGTTAATTCCGAGGGAGGAGATTTTGATGAAGAAGAAGAAGACGACGGGGAGCTGGACGAGAACGCAAGCGACATAAACTCGCCGGCGGCGCCTCGAGAAACTGCAGCGCTAGCCGCGCCAGGTACCGTACACACACCGGGAAACACACACACGCACACAGAGACAGACAGAGACACGCACACTCCTAAGCTTACAGTTTAAGATATCCAAAATACTTTCCCAACTCCGAGTTGAATAAACGCCGCAACATCTGCAGCAGCCTGGTGTCGCTCCCGCGGTTGTATTTGCTACACAGCTCAAGCCACGCAGATGTGCACCTTCAGCATGAAGTTTAACCAAAGTTCACGAGTTACATTTTCCTGTCCCGTCTTCGTTCATGCTCTTCCCAAACCATCAAGAACTCCTATTTTACAACCCATACAGCGCTGGTAGTGCTGCTTGACAAGCTACTATGGCTAATATCCACATGAACACACACATAAGGTTGTGCACAACCCGAATGTCGAGTGCACTCTTGGAGAGAGGCTCGCGCCTGATTGAGAGAGTGCTGTTGTGACAGAATGTAAATAAACGTGACCCGACCCACTGTCACTTCAGACAACACACACACACACACACACACACACACCTAACGTGACTAAGATGTATCCACATGCACTTATTTACATCACTGACGTCTCCTCAGGTCTTTTACTTTCTCTCCTGTCTTGGTGTTAAAATTCTACATAGCTTCATGCACACTTTTATACGTTAGTTATTGACCAGCACAATAAATGTAACTTATGCTTAATAACAGTTTTACATCTTATGTCACCCATGATAATTTGACCTACAATGGGATCTTATTTATAATTATTATTATAACAAGAGAGATAAAGAGATACAAGGGAATACAAAAAAATAATAAATAAAAAAAACGTTATCTCAAACATCTTTTGATGTGTGATAGTTGGCTCGGGAGTGCAGCGCGCGCTGTACATGTGGGACGTTTAGAGTTTGGAACGCCGTAGGCCCTTTCTTTTTCTGCAGGAAGTGTCTCGTGCAGGCAGCGTAACGAGCGCGTGAATCAATTAAAGCACGCGCCCCCGTGTCCCTCTCGCGGCCCCTGGAGACCCGCAGCAGAGCCGGCTGTGTTGAGTCCCGGGAGCGCGAGCTCTCTGCAGGGGGGGTGAAGCCGACGCACTTCCAGCGCTCTGAGCCGACGCGGGCGCGCGGCCTGCACATCCCCGAGTTTCGCGTGCGCGCTGCTGCCGCCTCTGGCTGCGAGAGGCCAGCTGGGTGGGAAAAAAAAACAATCGCGCCTCTCGCGCGCGCCGCGTCGAATGACAAAAGCCCGTTATGTGGAAAATGAATTGATTTGAGGACAATGGCGGACGCTGCTTTCAGCTCGGTTCTTCTTTCCCGCCACGACCGACATCCCGAACCTGGCGTGCGCCCCTATCTTTACTCTGTCCTGAAACGAGGCGTTCATACGATCAGTTCCCAAGAACCAACAAAACTAATAATAATTTTGATGTAGAGCATTCAGCATCACAATAATAATTTTCAGGATCTCAGTTATAATTTGCATTAAATAAGCTGCTTAAACTATACCGTCAGTCAGCATAATTTATCAATTTTGGCATCAATATGCTATCTAAATATCTGGTGCTTGTTGTCATAGATACAAAAGCGAACACATTCTACTTTGATGTTTAATCCGGGAGTGTAGCCTTATATATATATATATATATATATATATGAAACATTATCAGGATTATACACTTCTCTGATTTACACTGGCTTGTAAGTGAAGGTCATGTCAGGTTGAGCAAGTTGAGAGAGATTAACTTGTTAAACCTGACAGCTTAGTGCAGGTCAGAGGTTGAGTAAGTGACTGACAAATGATGCTGTCTGCTCCATCACCCCCACCATGCTCTCAAGGGTCAGACTGTTGTCATGCCTAATTGTTTTGGGATGCAGTTAAAGGGATTGCTTTCTGCTCGTGTCAATGATTATTGTCAGACCTGTTTAGTCATCACTTAAACCCCCCCCCCCCCCCTAACACACACACACACACACACACACACACACCCTAATAACGGTTGGGGTTATTTTAGCATACATACATGACTGTCTGTGTTTTCTTATTCAGATGATGGTGAGGATGGAGGAGCGATATCAGACAGGGAAATCCTGGGAAAGAAGAAGAGAGGTCCAAAAAAGAAGAAGGAAACAAAAAAGAAAGACAAAGATGGCAAGACTACCAAAGCACACAAGCGCAAAAAAATAGTATGTATCATCTAGCATTTTGTTCCTTAATAAATTTCACTTAAATGTGATGTTTGTACCACATTAATTTGTCACTTGTCAAACATTAATTGGCACCTCTGTGTCCTAGGACAGTGATATAGAGAGAGACTCAGAACAGGACTATGGAGTGAACTCAGACAGTGCTCTCAGTGATTATGGAGAGAAGAAGAAGAAAAAAAAGCATAAAGAAAAGAAAGAAAAGAAGACCAAGAAAAAGAAGAAAGATGATGAGGACAGTACACATGAAGAGACCACAAAAGTAAAAAAATCTATCTGAAATTTGGTGGTGTTTAATAAAAATAAAAAGTCAGAGATCATAGACACAGTATATTCTTTCTCAGTATGGAGGTGCAGATGCTCGAATGCTATATTTTGTAGCGTTCTTAATGTGGATGAAAGCACCTTTCCTTCTACAGATATTTCATGATGAAGTATAGCATCTAAGGAAGAGGTGTTTGTTTTTATGATCATGTTGTTTGGTTTCATGTTTCTTTCAGCCAGTAGAACTTAAGACATCTGCTCAGTTGGCGAAAGACTGGGGTCTGGAGGATGTGGATCATACTTTCACAGAGGAAGACTATCGCACACTTACCAACTACAAGGCTTTTAGTCAGTTTATGAGGTACTGCACCACTTTATGCTATATATGGATTATTTGGCAACTATAGGCACTATGTGCATCAGAGTGAAAAAAAAAAGGATGACTGGGAATTGTAATTTGTTGTACAGGCCTATGATAGCTAAGAAGAACCCTAAGATCCCCATGTCTAAAATGATGACCATCTTGGGAGCAAAGTGGAGAGAGTTCAGCTCCAATAACCCCTTCAAAGGTTCAGCAGCTGCTATCGCAGCTGCAGCAGCTGCCGCGGCAGCAGCCGTTGCTGAGCAGGTCTCCGCGGCAACCGCCTCTCCTGAGCCTCCCCCTCAGCCACCTCCACTTCGCAAGGCCAAGACCAAAGAAGGGAAAGGTGAGGGGTTTAGGACAGGATGGAGATGCATGATACTGTCTTAAGAGTGAACAAATGATGCTAGAATCTGGTTCATTATTTACTTTATATTATTTGACATTTGACAGTGACAGTTGATAAGGATTATTTTAAAATGACCCATATTTTACCCCAAACTTTTTTAGTTTATTGTAATTATTGCATTATAAGCTGTTTATTGTAATAGTCGAATGTTTTCCCGTGGGAATCACCCTGAATGTAGCTGTGTGTAGTGGTATGCAAGTGAAATGGAAAGCATCTGCCTTATTATTATTATTATTATTATTATTATTATTAATTAGTAAATATTTTTGGTAATTTATAATTTATGTTAATTCTCTATAATTAAATGCTATGTATAATAATGAATTTTATGTTGTAAATTATATTTAAAGCAGTAATGTACATTTATTGAAAATGTATAACACTCACTTTAGAATGAAGAAGTTCCATTTTCGCAATCTTTTTTCTCTTTTGAAATTCGGATATAAAGTACATTGCTCTTAGATTGGCAAGCAGCTAGAAGATATTATTACTTGTATGAATGACTTTTGTGTGTGTGTTGCGTGCTGTCCTGTGTTTGTATGTGACAGGCCCTGGTTATAAGAAACGCAGCAAGAGTCTACGTGCTTCTGACAAAAAGAAGCCCAAGCCTAAGAAGATGGCTCCCCTCCGAATAAAACTGGGAGCTCTCGGAGGCAAGCGCAAGAAGAGCAGCTCGGTGAGGATTATGACTGGTTTCATGATTTTGTGTGCAGTTTTTTTATGACTTGCACATTAGGAAATTCATTGGTGTGATTCTTTGCAAGCTTGTGTGGGTAGATATATAAATGTGATTATGTATGCTAGGTCTTTAGTAAGCGAGGAGACCTTAGGTTGTGCACATATGAGAGTTGCAGTCAACTGTAGAATTATTGGCACTCTGTAAGTGAATATAAGCACCAAATCACACATTGCAGAGAATAGTACATACCTTTACTCTAAGAAAAAATATTCTTAGTAATTAGTGTTGTATATAATAGTACTTTCTTTAGTAAAAGTGTTGGAATGACACCGTCGAAACAAGAAATAGTCACTGTTTAGATTTAAATAAGAAACCCTAGCAATGACTGCAGTGATTTGCCCTAACTGATATTAAGCCGCTTGCTGAACTTGGGTTAAGCTTAGTGGTTAAGACGTTGGACTACGGAATGTCCCAGGTTCAAACCCCACAATTAGAGAATTGCCCTGTTTGCCCCTTGAGCAAGGCTCTTAACTCTCAACTTCTCAGACGTTTAACGAGATACACATCACTCCGGATAAGGGTTATTGCCAAATGCCGTAAATGTAGGACCTGTATGATGCATTAGTAGAATCTGGAACGATTGTACTGAATCATCAAACATTACAGAAGAAATGTGGAGAGGAAAAAAAGTATGAAAGACCATGATTAGAGATCACTTTAACTCTTGGTTAAAAGTAAGAACATTTACTTACACGCTATGTGACTGGAACTAAACAGCTGTGTGGTGATAATGACCTATTTCCATCGCTCCAAAATACAATCTTGACCTGTAAAGGCCTGTAATTGTTGACCATCTTGAGAGCAAAGTGGACAGAGTGTAGCTCCAATAACCCCTTCAAAGGTTCAGCGGAGTGATGGGCGTGATGGACGTGAGTGATAAATGGGCGTGTGTGAGAGTTCCAGAGTGATGGGCGTGCCAGGGTAAGAAGGGAAGTGTATGTATCAATGCACTCATTATGAATTTCTGACATTCTGACATCAGTGCAAGACCTTGGGCAAAAATGGATGAAAAAAATGTGACATTGCAAAAGGTTGTTGAAACAGTGCCACAATGAAGGCATGCCCTAATAAACCTAAAGAAGGGCGATTGAAAATTTTTAATTCGTGACCTCTTTTTGGATGACTTGGATGAGAATGAGTGGTTCGAGCTGTCTGCTTGCCCGCTCCTTTGTTTTTATCCCCTGGTGTGAGTTTTAACCAGCATGCCAGAACTATCTGGCTCATGCCAGACCTTTTGGCAGGCTGAAGAACGAAATTCACAAATTGGATAACAAAATACATGGAGAAAACAGACTGGATGAAATAAACATTGAAAACAACTAAAATCTCCTCGATTTATTTTAGCTAGTGTTAGTAAGCTATTGCGTCTGTCAGCCTTGGAGATGAGCAGCATCTTGGGAAAAGTCCCTACATCCAGTCAACGGTCTGGTTCGCACTGTAGGTTACTAGGCTTTAAGGGTGCAATGATTAATTAGCGCTGTCAACCAAAATCAATAATCAAAAAATTAGCTGGCAAGGAGCTTAATTGTTAATTAGTTGATGACGGTCTTGTGCTTGATTCTCACAAGAACCGTGAACACTTTGACATGTAGGTGTCAGGCTTATCGGAGTGAAGAGAGTAATGGCACGATGGCAAACACATTCACGAGCAAAAATCTCCTAAGTGTGGGAACACTTCACTCTTTTACACCATTTGTAATACAATTAATTGATAAGTTGTTTCAATAATTGACAGATTGATCAATTACCAAGATAATGGTTGGTTGTAGCCGTACGATGCATTAGGTTTGTTCTCTAAATGATATGCTGTTTTTAATTCTGCAGTATCAGCACAGGTACTTTATGGCAGGTAAGTGAAGCACTGTCACTACTGCTTCATCAAGTAGTCACAGGAACGGCTAATCAGCTAATGGTAGCTATGGTAGCTAAAAGCGTTGGTACTGTAGGTAGTGACTATAACAGTCACACTGATGTGCAGCATATTTATTTTATTCTCATATCAGTTCTGTAACACTGAATGGTATATGGCAAATGCTCCTGTACGGTGTACCAGTTGCATACTAAAAATAGTATGCCACTGAATCATTAGTTCCCCCTAAAATGTACGTCACTTTGTGTGCACTGTATGGTTTAAGGTGCATTTTAAAATGATCTTTAATGCGTGTAACTTGGCATTCTCAGTAGTGAGATAAGTTCATAAGGTGAAAAACAACCCAACATGACACACAACACAAAATGTTCTGCAAGTAGCGCGAAATAGCATTTTCTAGTATGAGGGAAATTCCAAAATCATACTTTGTAACTGTGAAACAAATGAAAAATTGTCAGTCCTGGAAACTTAGGTTTGAGCATACTGCCCACCTACACAGGGAAAAGGGTGGCGAGAGAGGTTGTGAAGAAGTCAAAGATTGCAGTTTCATAATTGCTTGGTTTAGTGCAGTGGATTTTTGGGTTTTCAAATGTCAAATTTTGATCAAATGTTAACTTTTGTGACAACCTGCAGCTTGAAAAGGGTGCACGGTAGAGACCTGGGAGAAACCCACAAAATAGCCAACTCAGTCACATTTATCATGAGATAAATTATAATTTAAACCTGTAGTCTGAAACATAAACCTAAGGATAAATGAAGGAAATATAAAAAGCATAAAATGCCTTGTATGGAGCAGTGAATGAAGAAAAAAAGAAAGAAAGAAAGAAAGAAAGAAAGAAAGAAATATACAGTATATTTATTGTATACAAAAATATTGTGCTCAGGTTAAACCATACAAAACTCCCTTAAGTTTAAAGGCCATATATTTTACTATTATTGTAACATGTTAACCCAAGTCTTAAAGGTCCACCAAAGTGTGTCTGTTAATGGTCCAGCTGAAATATCTCTTAGATAGTGTTTTTTTTATACCCCAAACAACGTGTCTTATTCCTCCTCACCTGAACTCAGTGTCCATGTTCATATATGAGTTCCAGCAGAGGTACAGACTGAGGGACTGTTCCTCATTACACTGTATGAGGTCACATTAGAGGGAAAATAAAATTGGCTTGTTGATACAATACAAAAATAGGAAAAGAACAAAAAGCATGAATGTATTTTTCTCATGTTTTTTTTGTAGGTAGCCACACGCTGGAGAATCATCAGAATGCCTAAAATAACTAAAACTTTTTTTCGTAAAAAAACAAAACAAAAAAAAAACATGCCCTTTAAGGTTATCACTAATTGTATATGTTGATGTAATTGTACGCGTACATTTCTATACTTATAGGGAGAGAGAGTTATTGGCATTGACTGTGACAAACTGAAAATCAGGATAATGACTGAAAACAGGAAAAGTCCAGTTTGTGTGAGTGGTGTGTTGTTCTATTTGGTTATATTGTATGCTTGTATGCGTGTTATGTAGAGTGAAGATGTGGACGACGATGACTCTGAGCAGGAGAACTCGAGTGTCCACAGCTCCTCAGTGCGCTCAGACAGCTCTGGCCGGGTGAAAAAGAACAAGCGAGGTCGTCCGGCAAAGAAAAAGAAAAAAGGTGCTGTGCTTTACTGACCTGTGCCACTTCCACTGTTACTGTTTGTTTTTTGTTTAGTTTTTTTCTTTAAAGATAATTGGAGGCTGTGAACCCCCCCAGAAATCATTACATTATATACAGTGTGATGCGATCCAGGTGTCAGGAGCTTCATGCTGTTGGCGTGTTGCATGTGCCCTCTCTGATCTCCCTCTATTTCTCTCAGTGCTGGGAGATGAGGATGGTGAAGGCTATGAGACAGATCATCAGGATTACTGTGAGGTGTGCCAGCAGGGAGGGGAGATCATCCTGTGCGACACGTGTCCTAGAGCGTATCACCTAGTGTGTCTGGAGCCCGAGCTGGAGAAAGCTCCTGAGGGCAAGTGGAGCTGTCCACACTGTGTGAGTCACCTTTATACAGTAATACTTAAGCTCCTCCAATGCTTGCTTAAACGCTTAAAAGAGCAACAGGTTCTTTTTTTTTGTTAAAACCTGAATTTTAAGTATTATGTAGTAGGTGTGCAGTGTAACATTTTTTGAAGAGAGCGTGAAAAGTCCTTTTTTATTATAATATACCCATGGCAGAAAAGCTTATTTTCATGTCATGAGTCCAGCCATGTGACCAATAGTCAGTCATCACAGACTTTGAAGCTGGAACTGTCTTCAATACATTTTATATAGCTGTATGTATTTGTATTCATAGTTTAAGAAGATAAGAAGATACACACAGTATGTGTATACCAGACCAACACACCCATACAGTATGTGGTTCTACCCCAAACTGCTAGAAGCAAAGAACTGTATAAGATTATTAAGTCTTTGTATGCTACATTGTACATTGTTGGCTGGTGCCTTCACTGTTATTATGAATAAGGCCGAAATCTGTTCCAGAGTGACAGTGTCTCTGTGCACAAAGCAAACTGCATTTTAACACGTTGGAGTCGTTTCAAGACAAACCTTAAACTTTATCAGATCTACTTTTTGTCATCTATGATTCACTCTCCGATTACTGAACAGGAAGTGTATTTGACTGACGACGAAAGAAGTACAACTTAGCGTAAACAAGTCATAAGATACATAACCTTACAAAATTTTATTTCTTTGTATTAATAAGTTACGCAGAGAAAGACAGGCAGACATGTATGTATGCGTCAACCTGAAATAATAATATCACTGATTTACATTAAAGCTGATTGCTTTTAACTATTTTTACAGACTCTTAAACCATCAACGATACTAATATAAGCATATGTATTTTAGAGATGCAATAAATTCCACACTAATAAATCTGTCAAACCATTTTTATAGCTTAGTAATGGTTTTGTGTTCTAATTTGATGAGAATCTGTAATTCGGTGATGTTGTTTCTCCTAGGAGAAAGAAGGGATTCAGTGGGAGGCGAAAGAAGAGGACTTTGAAGATTTTGAGGAAGAGTGTGATGATGGGGGGGTGGTGGAGCCAGGACCAGGAGGAGAGGAAGAGGAGGATGATCACATGGAGTTTTGCAGAGTGTGTAAAGATGGAGGGGAGCTGCTATGCTGTGATTCCTGCCCTTCCTCTTATCACATACATTGCCTCAACCCCCCACTGCCTGAGATACCCAACGGAGAGTGGCTCTGCCCTAGATGTACTGTGAGTTCCACAGAACTGAACTACGATATTTCGTATTGTGCTGAACTGATATGACTGAATCGTTTCAGAGCAAGATGAGTCGTTATATGACAATAGTAATGCGTTTTAGGATGGTGGACATGATCATACATGCTGTCATTGCTCAACTTCACTGTCGTTTCCACAGTGTCCACCGATCAAAGGACGGGTGCAGAAGATCCTGCACTGGCGATGGGGTGAACCTCCGCCTCCTGTGCCTGTTCCTCCACCCCCAGATGCACCACCCGATGCTCCACCCCCACCTCCCATGAAAGGCAGGCCAGAGAGAGAGTTCTTTGTGAAGTTGGCAGGACAGTCCTACTGGCATTGTACATGGATCACTGAACTTCAGGTGTGTGTGTGTGTCTGTGTGTGTGTGTGAGAATAAAAATATAATTTTTATATATATAATGTGGTAGATAAGCAGAAAGACAGATGGACTGATAGTAGATAAATAGATTAGGGGGAGGGGGGCAAGATACCCACAGGGGGTAAAATGCCCACCCAGGTTTTATTCAAGTTTAATTTCCAGATACAATATATGCTTGCACACAGGGTAACTAGGTCGATTTTTACATATCCATGCCATTTGTTTACTATTCTGGGAAATTGTGAAGGTCATCCAGAAGCTTGTTTAAAATCAATAGCACTGTTTCTTTACTCAGCCACCAGGGGGCGTATTATGGAAAACTCAGTGCTTGTGCATGTATGTTGAGGTGTCTGTAGGGCCTACCACCCACAAACTGGGAAACTAAACAACTTAGTTTTTGCTAAGTGGCCTCAGTCAGAAATCACGTGAGAAAACGAGCTGTTGTGATTTCGAGCCGCTTTCTACGTCACGCACCCCTCTCATTTAATAACTTACCCTCTACCCGAGTACTGGCGCTTTCAAAGAGCTTTCTGTTTCATTCATGTTTTTTCATTCATGTTCAGCACTAATAAAACACAAACTAAAAGAAGACGTAGCCTAGTGTAGTTTCAAGTTTTATGTCAGTTTTGTAGCTGGTAATAATGCACGTGTGTGTATGTATATTGTCATCTTTGAAATGAAAGAGATATACAGTAGTACACACATACACAACGATATTCAATGAAAATGCTGACGAGAACCGATGAGAACTTCGTCCACCAAAGCAGCTTCATCAAGGAGCTTCCTGTACAAGATAAATTAAATATTCCTTAATATTCCAGAATGTACACGGTTTGGCACTGAACAACTGAGGCCCCCTTTTTCCTTTCCTTCTTTCTTCAGCTGGAGATCTTTCACTCTGTGATGTTCCGTAACTATCAGCGGAAGACCGATATGGATGAGCCACCAAGTTTGGATTATGGCTCTGGAGGAGAGGAGGATTCTGGGAAAAGTGAGAAACGCCGGGCCAAAGACCCTCAATACGCCATCCTAGAGGAGAAGTACTACCGCTATGGCATTAAGCCAGAATGGATGATGGTACACAGAATAATTAACCACAGGTGAGTTTTGTTTTATGCAACATACTATTAAGATTACGTTTGGGATCACTTTCACATTTCTTAGCTTTTGTTTAGTGATTTATTTTCTACATTCTACAACAATAATGGGGATTTCAAAACTATGAAATAACACATATGGAATTAGGTAATTATGTAACAACAACAACACAACAGTCAGTTGTTATTATAAGACACGGAGGTCAGGCTTTCTGGAATAGTTCTTGCAAGAACAGTGTTGTCAAGTGCAACCCATCAAGTACCATTATGAAACTGGCTCTCATAAAGACCTTCTCAGGAAAGCAAGACCAAAACTAGCAGAGGAGAACTACATTTATAATTACCAGCCTCAAAAAACACCAATTAACAACCAGCACCTCGGATTAGAGCTGTTATGAAGGCTTTACAGATCATGTGTCAACCTTAACTGCATTGCATTTAAAACATAGAAAGAAATACAAATCAGTAACGACCATGAAGTGATCCTTCCACTACTCTTGAGCCGTAGTGTATATTCCTATGCCGATGCATTAAGAACATTTTAAAATAATGTTGTTTTGTGTTTGTGTGTTCTTGTGCGTGTCTTTGCAGTGTGGATAAGAAGGGGAACTACCACTACCTGGTGAAGTGGAGAGATTTAACTTACGATCAGTGCACATGGGAAAGAGACGATTTGGACATCCCAGAGTTTGGCATCCATAAGGCAGCTTACTGGAGACACAGGTATTAATGAACTATAAAGTTCTCACACTACTAAGTGATTTTAGAGACAGCTTGTTTTGTTTGTGTATTTTTGGATTCACAGACGGACGGACAAACAGACAGATAGATGTGTATATAAAATGTGTATATTAGAGAATACTATATAAACAGTAAAGATTTTGCCAGTTAGTTAGGATTAATTAATTATTATTATTTTGTCAGTCTCTTTTGGGTCTCATTTGGGTCTCATTGACAGAGAGGAGGTGATGAAAGAGGACCCAGACAAGCCAAGGAAGATGAGGAGAAAAGAGGAGAATGATGAAGCTCCTGGCACACCAGTTAATGATGTAAGTACGGTATGAGCACTTGGCAGATCCAGACTGCTTTGATTTTTTTTTTCATCTGTATTCCATTTGTAATGATGAAGAACAAAATCGCAAAACACATTTATTAATAAAAAAAAACTTCTATCCCTATAACTCACTCAGCCCACGATAAAGTACGAAGAGCAGCCAGACTTTGTGACAGTAACGGGGGGAACTCTCCACCTCTACCAGTTGGAAGGTCTCAATTGGCTGCGCTTCTCCTGGGCTCAGGGCACCGATACCATCTTGGCCGATGAGATGGGCCTGGGCAAGACCATCCAGACTATTGTCTTTCTCTACTCACTCTTTAAAGAGGTGCGTCTAATGGCTCTCTGTTGCATTAAGGAGCTTATCGCTTTTTCAGCACGGATCTGAAAACACATCGCTTCTGCACATGTCCTGTATGCTGTAAATCAATACGCATTTAGTTTATAAACTAGTAGAATTTTTTCTGATTTGGGTTATAATTATTCATAATCATATAATTACCAGCTAAATAATCATTTAAAACAGCTCAACGAGCTTGTTTTGGTTTTGTGATATTGTAACCAATAGTATGTTAATAGCACATGTACTGTATGTTTAAAATGAGCTGCATCAAGTTATCAGGGTCTGTGCAGTATAATGTTCTAATTTTTTCACAGCAAGACTCGAAATCCAAAACTGCATGAACTTTAAATTTTTTTTGTTTTAGCCAGAATTATATCTTGTACACAGGCAACCTACTGTAAATAAAAAAGTATTTAATTAGATACATTACATAACTATAAAAGGGTGTGGATGAATTCTTGATATATTATGATTTCAGTCTTAAAATGTATTAAAAATGTAAAAATTATCTTCCAATAGAGTAAGACAAAGTAAATATTTCTAAAAATGGCTTACTCGTCTTTTTCCTTTTCATTTTATAGTCATTCTTTTAATTGACTTTATTCAAAGGAATATCAGTGCTCCCACTGCTATGTTTTTTTTTTTGCGTTGTATAATTTCATGTCCAGCCTCTTTTAGTGTTTTTGTGTCTTTTCCCCCCTCACTGCTCAGGGTCACACCAAAGGGCCGTTCCTGGTAAGCGCCCCACTGTCCACCATCATCAACTGGGAGCGGGAGTTTGAAATGTGGGCTCCAGATTTTTACGTGGTCACATACACAGGAGACAAAGACAGCAGAGCTACCATCCGTGAGAATGAGTTCTCCTTTGACGACACTGCCATTAAAGGAGGAAAGAAAGCTTTCAAACTCAGGGTGAGAAGGAGACAAAAAAATAATAAAATAAAACCTACTTGTAGCCTAGACCTGTTATTTTTACCACCATTATTTCTACAGCAGTGTCTGCTTTGAGTGGCTGCCTCATCTCACTGAGTTCCTGTTAAACCAGCAGTAGCTAGGTTTATACGCAGCCTAAAATCTGTTTGCATGATAAATGTTTATGCACATGCATAAGGAGTTATGTAAGGAGGTCAGATTGGTGGAGGATGGAGCAAGAACGTGTGGGAAGATGTAAAGGATTTTTAGAAAGATAATAATAAAGATGACACTAATAATAAAGATGACATTTAGGAGTATAAATAACATTTTTCTATGACTCTTTCTCCTTGCGAATGCTAGAGAGAAGCTCCAATTAAGTTCCATGTGTTACTGACATCCTATGAACTGGTGACTATAGACCAGACTGCCTTGAAATCTATCGACTGGGCCTGTCTTGTGGTGGACGAAGCTCACCGTCTCAAAAATAATCAGTCCAAGGTATCTGCGTTTCTGTGCATGTCTGTTTTTGTCTACAGTATATTATATAATTTGTCTTTATGTGTATTAATTTTTTAGGATCATAAAAATTCAGTGAAAGTTGCTGGAGTGCATAAAAATCCTGCTGCTAATGCTGAAGTGTGTATGTGTGTGTGTGTGTGTGTGTGTTATCAGTTTTTCAGGCGACTGAATGACTATAAGATTGATCACAAACTGCTGCTAACAGGCACGCCGCTTCAGAACAACCTGGAAGAGCTTTTTCACCTGCTTAACTTCCTCACTCCAAACCGATTCAAGTGAGAACGAACGTGCCTGCGTTTTTTTGCTCACACACACACACACACACACACACACACACACACACACACACACACACACACACACACACACACACACACACAAACACACACACACACACACACACACATACACAAACACTCACACACACTCACACACACACACACACACACACACACACACACACACACACACACACACACACACACACACACACACACACACACACACACACATTCACAAAGCTCAAACTGTTCTCTCTGTCTCTGTGTCTGTAAGTAATCTGGAGGGCTTTCTGGAGGAGTTTGCAGACATCTCGAAAGAAGACCAGATCAAGAAGCTGCATGATCTGCTGGGGCCGCACATGCTGAGACGGCTCAAGGCGGACGTGTTTAAGAACATGCCTGCTAAAACGGAGCTCATTGTGCGTGTGGAGCTCAGCCCTATGCAGAAGTGAGAGAACATAAAGGGATGAGGGTTTATAAACAACTAAGCAAGATATAATAGAATACCATTTTTTTTATAGTCATGTGCAGACCCAGAAACTGAAATGCACTGTGGTTTAAGACGATACTCAACAGCATTATTGGTGCCTTTCAGTAAAATGAGCAAAAAGTTCAAAAGGAGTATCACACGCTCCTATTTGTCACAAGAGTCTGTTCAGCCTGTGCTTCAAAAGCTGACAGTGCCATAGCCACCCAAGAGAACAAAACTCGGCAGGGTTTTTGATTGGGAGGGATGGCGTACTTTCTCCCCTGTCAATCAAAGCAGCACAAGCCAGTCATGGGTGTCTGTAAGCTTATGCATGTGAAAACACCAGTGATTGCTTTTCCTCCAAGTGTCCTTGGCTGCCTTGTGATGCATCATGAGCAGCAGTTTGAAAAGATGTTGTGGCTGGCTGCGCATGTCACAAATCATTCGGAGAAAAGAACTGAAGTCAATATTTAGTAACTTTTAGTAACTTTTAGTAACTTTCCCACTATAAAGCACAGAGCCTCTTGCTTAAGTTAGTGCTTCTGTTTTGAGCTCTTTTATGATATTCTGAGAATTTCTTTTATAGATAGAGTGAAACCACTCATGCATTTTGTGCAAGGTTTCTGCAATAATCTTTGCTCATTTTAATTGCCCCATTATATGCAAACAGATCTGTACTCAGCTGTCTAAAGCTTATAAAGCGGATTGTTGAACTAGTTTTATAATAATCATTACTGGTTTTGCAATCTCTTTCTAGTTGTTGACTAATCCTGAGTGCTTAGCAAATCCTGCTGCCCAGTTACACATCTTAGTGAAACGTTCTTTCCCTGGACTCATGCGATGCACGTTCAGGCTTCAGAATGTGACCAATAAATAAGCACATGTCAGATTTCCTGTTGCCTGAGATGTGCACAGGACATCCACAGACTTGGCAGCACTCGGCTCTTTCTCCAGCAGCCTGTAAACAAATAAGCAATAAGCAAGAAGGTCTTTTCTTTAGGCCGAAGAGAAATGTTGATGTAAAATGTCCACTTGACAGATTGATACAAACAGAATTCCTGAGAATGCTATGTTGTTATAATGGTGAGTTTGTCTGCATACAAAATTTTGAGCTTTAGCCCTGATTAGGCCAGTTCATCCAAGAATGAAAGAAAGCTGTGCTCTCAGGCATTTTTTCATTCGTACATAAAAGACAAGTATATTCTACCTTACCTCTTGCTTGCTCTATGATTTATCTTCTAACTGTATTGTAGGAGAACTAAAGTGCAAGAGGGGAGAAAACGCAAATACATTTAGAGTGCAAAAGTTAGATGAGCAAAAATGAACTAGCGCTTTTAGTAATAACCTTTACATGTTTGTATGTTTCTAAAAAGAAAATACTACAAGTTCATCCTGACACGGAACTTTGAGGCGCTGAACTCGAAAGGAGGAGGAAACCAGGTTACTCTGCTTAACATCATGATGGATCTGAAAAAATGCTGTAATCACCCCTACCTCTTTCCTGTTGCATCCATGGTGAGACTCGCACACAATTACCGCCACTTATTTCTGGCTGCTCACATCAGATCAGGTATAAAGTTGCATTTTGGATGATTTGAGCAATGCATATTTTTGCATAGATTGTTGATTTAGAAAACTCCATTGTGATACCAAGTTTATTACTCTACCATGTCAGGTTGCTGAGAAATAACCAGTGAGACTTAAAAAGTCAAAATCCTATTTTTAGGATTTTTAATTAAAGATTCCATGGCTTAGCAAGTAAGAGGGAACCCTCAGCATAATTTCTAATATGTCCCTACTACACCTAAAAATAACGTTGCTCAGGAGCTTTGGCGAAAAAAAGCATATTTTTCTATTACAACTGGAGTAACCAGTGTGCATTAAAAAATGTTCAGGATTTTCAACTGTGTTGAAGGATCAAGAAGATAAGGGTGTTTAAGTAGGCTTTATTGTCATTTCAACCATACAGTTCAGTACACAGTGAAACGAAACAGCGTTAGGACCAAGGTGCTATATACAACATAAATTAACAAATTTGTTTAACAAAAACTAACTAGCTACCTATCAACCGGATGGAAGATTTGATACTTTTCACCGACTGCACACTATTGGCCATAACACAAAACTCACCTGTATAATGTAACCCATCCATCTAGGAACGTCTGTAGTCCAGCCAGAGCTAACTTGCTTGTATTCTGTCATCACTCAGTTAGATAAAAGAGCCTGGCAAATAAATCAATATAAATGTATTCTTTTGTCCAGAATGTGTTTGTAGAAATAGTGCTGCCATCTTGTGTCCAAAATAAATACTGCATGATTGGTCAGTTTGTATAAGACTTGTTTCTCAAAAAGGAGTAGTTAAGGATAGCAAATATTCAATTCAGTTTAATCCAGTTTTATTATTTATAAATTTATAAAAAAATATTACTATTTTATTTATATTGCACTTTTAACAATGGTTATTGTTGCCAATCAGCTTTACTGAATAAAATATGGAAATATGTGAGAAAATATGTATAAGTTATAATTATCAGTTTGTCGCTGATGAGCAAGCTGGGAGTGACGGTGGCAAGGAAAAATTCCCTGAGAAACATAATTTTAATTTGAGTTTCTGCATGTTTTAATTGCTTCATAGGACTGAACATTTTTATCAAGAATAACATGTTCTTTGTTTATAATATATATATATATA
>JAAGKR010007165.1:14147-38434 GCA_011419295.1 Clarias macrocephalus | reverse complement strand
CTCTCTGTATCAGACTGCATTGATTCCATTAGTGTGTGTGTGTGTGTGTGTGTGTGTGTGTGTGTGTGTGTGTGTGTGTGTGTGTGTGTGTGTGTGTGAGCATATCATTAGACAGCATGCCCCTTCCCTTTTCCTCTCACCTTCACACACACACACACACACACACACACACACACACACACACACACACACACACACACACACACACACACACACACACAGTTCTCTGTCAGGATTCTTTTAAAAGATAAAGTACAGGTTAATTCAAGTATTTAATTCAACTCAAGTGTCAGAGGTTTCTACTTTACTTTTCTGATATAACAGTGTTTCTGTTAGTATATGTGTGTGTGTGTGAAAGTCATTCTGATGACGACGACGATGATGATGATGATATACAGTAGTTTATTTTATTGTGTTATCATCATTTTTTCCCCTTCTCTTTTAATGAACAGTTGTGACAGTGAAAATGATCAGCCACCTGTTTGATAGATAGCAAATGCAAACAAGCAGGCAAGATACAGACCAAGCTCATCAATATGTCATGGAAAACACAGACTGATGATGTGATTCCTGCCCGCATGGGAACCTGGACCATAACTGATGTCTAAATTCAGGATTAATTTCTTGTATTTTTAAAGTGGATGGACACACAATAAGTTTCTGTCTTCATCTGTGACCGCATACAACCAGCACATGGACGGACCTCAGGTGACAGATGCAGTATGTTTTCACTGCTAATAATTATGACTGTGTATAGGGTTTAAAAGTGCCGTTTTATAACCCTAACACCCTTCTTTCATTGACATTGTTTTTCTGTGAATGAGCAAGCAGGATGATTGTCACATAATTTAGAAGTAAAAACTCCATACCGCAAAATCCAGTTCACAAAGGTATTGTACACCAATATTGTTAATGTGGTTTGTGGTCTTATTTTAGTGACTTTTTTTTTTTTTTTAAAACCATGCATAACTGTCATTTTCTCCCAAATACAAACTTTTGCATAGATGCTTCTCAAATATTAGTGTAGTTCAGATTCTGATGCATGCAGTGTAATCAGATTTTAGCTATTTCTATGTTTACAAGTTATTGAAAAATACACAAATGTCAGGACATGTCAGAACTTTTGGAGGGCCCTAAAAAGCAGATGCCTAGGGGTTAAAATACTGGAACATTCAGAACGTTCACAACTGGTTTATGATGATAAATAAGTTAAGTATCTTGTGTCAAACAGTTCTGCATAATCTGAAATTAAACATTTAATTTTCTTTAACATTAAACACACTACATGAAGACTCACCCTGCACTGTGATGTTGACAGGATTACTGTTTTCTCCAGATTCAGACACACACCAGTAAACTCCAGTGTGTGCTGGGGAGAGGGAGCTGATTATACATTTAGATCCTCGTGCCCATGAACAATGCAACAGTTTATTACTGTGTGTGTATTGTCTCACTATCCATCCAGTAGAATGACTCTGGTCCTTACATCTCAGTAAGAGAGAGTCACCAGTAAAGTGTTGAGTTCTCCTGGGATTGATGATCAGAGAGACTGGAGGAGATTCACCTTAAACATTATAATTCACTTGTGTTATTATGATTGCTTTTTCATGGCATAACTTTTACACTCATTTACACCGCATTTAATTAAATTAATTAAATGGTGCTACTTGAATGAGAATAATCCTCTACCAGTGCTTAGTGCTATTCAACTACTTTTAACATTTCTCTCACAGGAGGGTGAATTTAAAGATTTTTACACCAAACATTAGCACAGCTGTAATTTTTCACATTCCCCCCAAAAGGGTTAAATTATATCTTTTATTTAAATATTTGTATTAAACACTCCCACGGTGATAAACTTTTTTTTTCTCCTCACCAATGATCCACAGTGGCTGTAGAAAACTATAATATGTGATTGAGGACTTTTCTCCTTTCTTTCCTCTGCACACATAAACTCCTGTGTGTTCAATAGCAGCAGAACTGAGAGTGTAGGAACCTCTGGATCCCTTGCTGCTGTCTGAAAGGAGCACTGGTTTATAGCTTATTTTATTCCTATTATCTCTGTAGGGAAGAGTGGTGTACCAGTTGAATGTCCAGTCTGTAGAGGAGTCTGTAACATCACAGCTTAGAATCACTGATTCTCCTTCAGTCAGCCAGCTCCGTGGAGATACACTCAGTACTGCACGTGGTGTCTCTGTTAGACACAACATACAAAATCTGTACATTTGCATAATAAAAGAATAATGGCAAATAATACACACTGATATAATCCCTTTATTTGTCACATATACTGTACATTACAGCACAGTGATTTTTTTTCTTCACATATCCCAGCATAACTGGTGTCAGAGCACAGAGTCAACCACGATACAGTGCCCCTGGAGCAGATAGGGTTAAGGGACTTGCTTAAGGTCCCAAAAGTGACAACCTGGTGGAACTGGGAATCGAACCTCCAATCTTTCGATCAGTAACTCACTGACTTAGTTCTCTGAGCTACCACTTCCAGCAATAAAAAAAAAAATAATAATAATAATAAAAAAAAACTAATTACAGTAGAGTAGTTAGATGAAGTGCATTTCTGAAATACCCAACCTAAAGTAATACATACAACTAATAAAAATAGTTTCTTAAAATTTAAGTCATGATAATCCAATATATCCTATATATTTTTTTTTATGGTGACAGGACCAGAAGAGAATTTTAACTGGTGGAAGGTAGATGAGGGAGATCAAGATCAGAAGGTGGCAGTAGAGCAACATTATGGCCTCCAAGAAAAAGAAGAACACAGTGGCAAACAAAAGCATGTGAACCTTTCATGGTTTTCTGTATTGTCATAAAATGTGATCTGATCTTCATATAAGTCAAGAGTATTAACAAATGTAATGTGCCTAAAATAATAACACAAAATCTGATCTTTCATGTCTTTATTGAGAACAACCATAAAAACCCGAGAGTCTTAGTGGGAAAAGTAAGTGAATTATTTCGTTAATGACCTCCAGAAAGATAATTAGTGTCAGCTGTTAGCATACGAATGCTGGTATTCACAAAGCTTCTTAAGCCTAAAAGTTGCTCCTTGTAATGAAAGTCTAAGAAAATTCTTAGAATTATGACATTTTCTTAGAATTTCCTCTTAAATTTAGGACTAAAACTTAGTAAAGGTAAAAATTATTCACAAAACATCTTAGCCCTAAAAGCAGCCCCTAAAGCAAAAAATTGTTAAGAGTAGAGAGGAGGACTTTTAAGAGGCTTAAGAGTTTCTATAACAGAGGACAAAATGGCGGAAAGAAGAAATATTCTCCGAACACTGAATGTAAAGCTAAAAGTAAACAGTGTTAGTCTGTCTAATTTAGTTTTCTTGTTTTTTTTACTTCCTACCATCTCTCTTGGATTGTTGGCTACATACCATCCAAAAGTGCAACTTAAACAGACTGTCTTAAAATCAGGTAAATTGGTAAAAGATGAGCCATTTTGCTCCTATCAATATAAAATGGATTACAAATAATAAAATCAGTACGGTAAATAAATATTAGAAGTTAAATATAGAAACTACTGTGTGGAAATTGGTTGCTTTAAAAGTAGACACATTTTCAACATTTGGCTGTTTAATTATCTTTAAGATATTTAGCATATAACAGAAATGTTGCATAAAGTAGCCTGCATTCATATACATATACAAACATTAAGATTTCACTGTCTATTCTATTATCATGTATTATATTTTCACTAAGAGTGCTTTTTGAGACCTTTGCAGAGGTCAGAGATAATTTTTTACCAACCAAACCCAGTCCTTGAATTGCTGTGTCATCTCTAGCAATGGGGTCGACCACACCTCCTTACTAAGATAAAAGTTTTTGTACTTTCCTTTCTCAGAGTTGCTCTGAGAAGTTTCCTAAATCACTTTTAGTCTAGGACTCCCAGCTACGGCATTTTAAGCTAAGATAGGAGCTCTCTCAGAGAATTCTAAGAAGCTTTGTGAATACAGGCCCTTCTTGCTCCACACAAGACAAATACACTAAAGAAGAGCTTTCAGAGGATCTATGATCAAGAATTGCTGATTTACATAAAACTGGAAAGGGGGAAAAATGTAATTTCAAAGACTTTAGAAATTCACCAGTCACCCCTTCTGTGCAAATGGAGACACTTTGGGATTGTGGCTACGCTACCAGAAAGTGGGCACCAAGCAAAATGACCCCAATGATCAATGAAAGAGAAAGAGAGAGAGAGAGAGAGAGATGAAGAATTTTAGGTAAAAGCAGACATTTCCTAGCATCTGAATCCAACAATGTGTATTTTTTTACACTTTTTATTATTTTTTCTTATAAATTTGTAATAAAATGGTGGAGTGAAGTGTTTGGAAGTTGTGTCCCTTAATCCCCCAGTCACAAGAAAATTACTTGCTGCTGCTGAGAGTGACTCCACCTGGACAATCTAAAGATCATCATTATCGTTTTACTGTCAAAGGTACCATGCCAGATCCTGGACTGGGGGGTGCTCGGAGCTTAGATCATCCAATTAATGAATGCCCAATCAGTGTCTATGAATCTCTCTGCTACAGAGACTGCTGCTATACACTCACCTAAAGGATTATTAGGAACACCTGTTCAATTTCTCATTAATGCAATTATCTAATCAACCAATCACATGGCAGTTGCTTCAATGCATTTACTGGTGTGATCCTTGTCAAGACAATCTCCTGAACTCCAAACTGAATGTCAGAATATGAAAGAAAAGTGATTTAAGCAATTTTGAGCATGGCATGGTTGTTGGTGCCAGAAGGGCTGGTCTGAGTATTTCACAATCTGCTCAGTTACTGGGATTTTCATGCATAACCATTACTAGGGTTTACAAAGACTGGTGTGAAAAGGGAAAAACATCCAATATGCGGCAGTCCTGTGGGCGAAAATGCCTTGTTGATGCTAGAGGTCAGAGGAGAATGGGCCGACTGATTCAACCTGATAGAAGAGCAACTTTGACTGAAATAACCACTCGTTACAACCGAGGTATGCAGCAAAGCATTTGTGAAGCCACAACACACACAACCTTGAGGCGGATGGGCTACAACAGCAGAAGACCCCACTGGGTACCACTCATCTCCACTACAAATAGGAAAAAGAGGCTACAATTTGCACAAGCTCACCAAAAATGGACATTTGAAGACTGGAAAATGTTGCCTGGTCTGATGAGTCTTGAGACATTCAAATGGTAGAGTCAGAATTTGGTATAAACAGAATGAGAACATGGATCCATCATGCCTTGTTACCACTGTGCAAGCTGGTGGTGGTGGTGTAAAGGTGTGGGGGATCTTTTCTTGGCACACTTTATGCCCCTTAGTGTCAATTGGGCATCATTTAAATGCCACGTCCGACCTGAACATTGTTTCTGACCATGTCCATCCCTTTATGACCACCATGTACTACTGATGGCTACTTCCAGCAGGATAATGCACCATGTCACAAAGCTCGAATCATTTCAAATTGGTTTCTTGAACATGACAATGAGTTCACTGTACTAAAATGGCCCCCACAGCCACCAGATCTCAACCCAATAGAGCATCTTTGGGATGTGATGGAACGGGAGCTTTGTGCCCTGGATGGACTGGGGGGGTGCAAATCTCCATTAACTGCAAGATGCTCTCCTATCAATATGGGCCAACATTTCTAAAGAATGCTTTCAGCACCTTGTTGAATCAATGCCACGTAGCATTATGGCAGTTCTGAAGGCAAAAGGGAGTCAAACACCGTATTAGTATGATGTTCCTAATAATCCTTTAGGTGAATGTATATGTATATGTAAATTATAAAACTATAAAATAACTGAAGTGAATTTCTTTCTTTACGCTAATTAAAATATCCTGGAAAATTTTGCTAGTTAATTTACAAACACAAATTTCTGAGCTATACAAACACAAATAAAAAGTAAATATATAAATATGATTACCTTGAGCATGTGACAATAGTAGGAGTGAAACCACTGAAACAGAAGAGAAATTGAGACCATGATTTAAACATAGAGAAGTCTCGGTGTGTAATGCAAACCATGTAGCATATATCTAAAAGGATTAACTATTTGAAGCAATACAATTTACTGAGCTGCATTTATAAGTAACAACTTTAAAGAGTTGTTATAATCCTATAATGGGGGCTGACTTGTTCTGAACTCTGAACAATGGGTTGCAAAAGACATTAAGAACGTTTGAAACTGCACAAACATCTGGTACCAAGGAGGAGTTGAAAATATCAGAAGCCAAGGATCAGAGAACCCAAGGATAAATACAAGAGAAAGCTTGTATGGAAACTTCATCAAAGTACAAAAGGAAAGGTTTGGAGTGGCATGAGAACCATCACATGTTTCAAAAATGGCTGGCAATGTCACCAAAGGAGATATGTATAATGCAATATATGCTGCTCCCCAATCTGAAGAGACTTCATACAGGTAAAGCTGCCAGCTTGCATGGTGTCTGGCCCAGTGTGCTCAGGACTTGGTCTATCCCTTTGGTAGGTGCCCCACTATGCACACCTACCTGGTTATACATCACAGTGATATACAAAGTAATTTACACAAGGTATAAATTACAAGGTATACAGGTTTTTTTTTTTTTTACTTGACCATAAGGCTGACCCCAGGCTGTAAACCCCACATAAATACACAATAATTACCACATAAGTAAAACAAAAGTTATCAGTGAAGTTATATTTAGCCACCAGAGTTTTGAGTCAGTAACCACAAATACACCTCCTCCTCTTCTTCAAACTTCATAACAGGTAAGTAAAAAAGAAACTAAACTACAACAGCCAATGTATCATATCCCTATTTTCTTGTCTCTGTCTAATATTATAATTAATAAATAATATGTATTCATTACTACAGGTTGTGAAACATTTTCCCTAATGCAAACATGGTTTTGTCAAAATATTATGTGCACAGGAAAAAAAAAAAACATATCAGTGGCTAATAAAAAACAAGTAACAGAAGGTAAAATCACTTCAGCTAGTCACAACCATGACCTCCTTTGGAGAAAGTACAATCCATCCAGTAATTTATTTAACAGGAAACCACAAATGATGATGAGATGTTGTCACTGAGCAACAGATGACCGCAGGACACAGAAGATCAGGTACAGATTCCAACAATACAGACTCGTTTACACTCATTAGATTATTTAAACCCTGTGTTTTAAACTCGCTCTACTTGTACTTTTACCTGTTGAACTATCATAGTTACTGAGAGCAGTTACACATCAAACTAAACCCTTCTCATAACAGATATGGATCCACTGATCCACCTGAGCAGTCATGCTGAAGTACACACAATGTCCTAATCACACAATAAACTCATCACTCAGGACATTCAGACTGCAGATGAACAACTTTATACCCAACGCTCAGTCTAATGAAGACACAAAGAGAACATTTACTCACAGAGCATCACAGCGAGACGACTGAGCTCCATCCTGTCTCTATAATTGACTGACTGACAGACAGAGCAGAGGTGTGTGTTAAAACTTTAGCACTTCCTGTGGTCTCTCATACACATGTTTGTGTATGTCAAAGGGGACATATTTTACTTCCTCAGTGGTATACATTTTTAAAGTTCTTTTAGTTGTTTTAATTTTAAATTAATTATACAATATATGCATTGCATTATCATAAAGTTACAGGAAACTAGAAGTCTGATAAGCAGTAGCTTTATGAGTGACATTGTTTAAACTGTCATCTGTGTCTTATAAAGCATAAAGCCAGAAAATAGATAAAACTTTAGATTAGGCATTTTAAAACAAAAATCTTACCGAAATGCAGCCACAATTCATATTGTACCATATATACTGTTGTGTCAATGGAAGGCACATAGTTGTAAAGAATTATAACTGTATTATTCAGTAAGACTGTCAAGGAAGTGCCAGAGAGGCCAGTTTCAAGACCGAGATAGGGCAGAAATGACTCAACCGCACAGCTGTGAATGAGGTCATCAGGAAACAAAAAGAAAGGAACAAAATGCACTGTAGGAAAGAAAAAGGCAGAGAATCAAACTCAGATTCCTTGGATATAGGAAATCGAGATAATAGGAGAACATATAGCCAACAGGAAAAGCAAAAATGTAAAATATTGGCGGTGTTTGCTGAGCCAGAAATGATGTTTTTCTCACCTAATAAGATTGTCAAAGGCAAGCAGGTGTGAGATTGGAGAAGTAGAGGAAGTGTCCCGGATCAGCCCGGTCAAGGCAGATTTGTTGTATCTTAGTTTCCCTAGCACTTTCTAATCAGTACTCTGTCTTTTCCTTTCAGCTCTCTAATCATTGTCTCCTGCCCACCTGAACAGACTAATCAGGTAATCAGCCAATGGCTTCATTATGACAGTGTAACATTGGCACTGTGTCATCTGAGTTCTTCAAGCCAGTCCAAATAACCTTTTCTCATGTTTCTAGCCTGTGGATTATTGGATTTGCTTTACGTCAAAGGTCTTTGATTTCAGTCTCATATTTTGGATTATTGACCTTTGGAAAATGGTAAAAAAATGTTGATCTTGATTCTTTAAAGTATTATGATTTCTGCCTCATATTTTTGGAAATTATCTGCATGTACTTTGTGCTGCTCTTTTGATTTTCACTTGTACTTTGTTAAAATAACTTTGCAACTTTAAATGACTCCTTTGCAATGCATCTAAGGACTCTCATGACAGTCCAGTGTTTTTGGTTGGTTTAATTATTATTTATTATTATTTTAATTATTATTAAATGCTGACTTTGGTTGTGACTTAGTACTCAGATTTTTGCCTCTTGCCTTGGACTAGGGCTCAACTATACTGTACAATATGCTCCACATATGGATTTGAAATGTCTTCCCAGTTCTTGTCAATATATTCTGAATTGAGTCTTGAATTTGCCTTCTCTTAACTCATGACTCAGTGAAAAACCTCTCTAACCAATCAAAGACTATATGTCTATCTCTTTCAAAATACTTCCTGCTCCAGCAAATTCTTCCTCTTTTTGGTTCTTTAATACATTTTGTAAACATTAAATTACTTTATCTGCTTTTGGGTTCATCTAGTCTGTTCAAAATTGTTGCCACTGTGACCGTATAAACTGGCCATTGCAACATAACCCACACATTGATTGTACTAATAACACTATTCTCAGATGAGGTCCCTCTTATATGATCTCGCTGGAGTGCCCTCCAATTAGCTTGACCTCAAACTCGTATTCAGCAAATTCTCCGCTGTCTCATTGACCATTCATTTGTGCATCTTACCTTGAACAGGTTAACTCTGTTTCTCCACTGGAAAGAGATGCAATCAAGTGGTACATTATCGAATCACTGATGATGAGCAGCAGCAATCATCGGTTCCTTCTCTAGCTGGGGTAGGTTTCTTTTTTGTGGAGAAGGACAAGTGTTTCTACCCTTGTACTAATTATTGTGAGTCATTTAAAATCAGGGTAAAGAACCATTACCCACTTCATCTCATAGCCAGAGCTTTTAAAATATTACAGCAGGCAAAGATTTTTACCAAGTTAGTAGATCTGTGCAATGCCTACCATATAGTTATAATCTAGGAGAGGGACAAAAGTGAAACTGCCTTCAACCAAAAGATGTCCTTAACTTGGACGATACAATTTTTTTCATGTTCCAGAAAGGGAAGCAAGACCCATGCCTGCTGGGTATTTCATTGATGCCTTGAGAACAAGCTTTTCATCAAGGCAGAAAAATGTGAATATTCTTAAGGCAGTTTGAAGATTACTACCATTATTACCAGGGACTGGTATACCATCTCCTTGAGTCAGGACCTTCACCATTCCTATGCTTTTCTAACTTCTACATGTGATTCCCGGACTGTCCATAATAATTTTAATTATCTCTCTATAGTTTAAACTTGTATCAAGTCAGGTGGTCTCAGTTTCTCCAAGTTCAGCTTCACACTGACAGATGTTCTATCACATTGGCTCTTCTCTGTTAAAGACCCTGTCTCTCTTAAAAACACACATCTGACACAATATCTTGTTGAAGCGGCTGAGTATAAATCCTGAGTATAACTAATTATAAACTACTTGTTGCATTTTTCTGGGATTCTAAAGCATAGAAAAAGCAAATGATCATTATGTTAACTACTATACAAGGTGGCCCAAAAGTCTGGATTTCCTGATTCCTTAAGTGAAATTTTATAATTTTTTTTTTTTAGTTCAGACCCAATTTGACTTTAAAATTACCAATAAAAGATGGAACAGAACTAGACTCATCGCCACTTGATGTTTTTTTCTATGGTGGCATCTGACATCAGAAGTCCAGGCCAGAACAATCAAGTGCACTAAAGGAGAAAATCTTTTCTGCAGGTAAAATCACCAGTTCTGATCCGAATTAAAATCGGAATCAGTTTTATTGACCAAGTATGTTGACAGACGCATGCAATTTGGTTTCGCCTGTTGGTGACTTTTCAAAGTACGTACATAAATAACACTATTGAACATATTACTTACAGACAAAATACTATCAACAGGAAGTATACAGTACACAACATTTAAACTACACAGATTAAATAAGGACCACAATATAAAGAATATATGATGCATTATAAATGTAAATAAAGGGTGCTTGTGCATGGTTGTGCAAATAAACCTGATGTGCAACACATACTGTACAGTGGGGAAAATAATTATTTGATCCCCTGCAGATTTTGTATCTTTGCCCAATTCCAAAGAAATGAATGGTCTACAATTATTGTGATATATTTATTTTTAAAGATACAGAATATCAATAAACGTTCCACAGACGTTAAGTGTTATCAGGCAGGTAGTATCATTTAATGTCAGTTCTATATATATTAATTCCTACTATTTGAATAAATTCCTACTATTTGCTCCTACAGATATTTTGTTTGCAAGAATGTTAAAAAATGTTTACATGAATAATAGTGGAAAATGAAACAAATTTCTAATATATGATTATATCAAAAATACTGCTAAACTTAGATATAGTGCAGTTGTGTAAACATAACAGATAACGTTCTTGGCTTATTAAGCCTGCTGATTGTGTTTGGCTGCTTCATCAAACTCTTTCCGGTCTCATTTCATCCATGTTACAGTCCCTCACATGGGGATGTGGGCAAAGAAACATTACCCCACAGAATTACAATGGTACAAAGATTATGGTATAGAGGCATTCTCAACTAGTATAACTATTGTATAAAAGCAACATGACACTCCTGTTTGTGAGGTTGTTAAAGGAGATCCCCACTCAACATCCCTAATAATATTAGGTGATTTTATTTACTTTCTAAGGGTAGACCTATATGAATATGATAGCCAGACAACTATTAGCCAAAAATTTTTCATGCAATATATAGCAGTAGGTTGATGGGGAACAGGGCTGTGAGGGGAGCAGGGGACGGGTCACTTAAAACGTCTATAAACACCTGGCCTTTTTTAGGCTTCTGTAGTGGTTTTCTGTTCTCCCCACTAGTATAAGCCTGATTTGGCCATTTTCCTCCACTGTAATTCTGTTATTACTGCACCTGATGTGGTGTCGTGGTTAACACTGTCACCTTGTACCTCGAGGTTCTGGGTTCGATTCCTGTCTCTGTGTGCATGGAGTTTGCGGATTTTCCCTGTGCTTAGTGGTTTTTTTTTTGGGTTCACTAGTTTTCTTCTCACAGTCCGAAGACCTTCCGATTAGGCTGTTTGGTGTTTCCAAATTGCTCATAAGAGGAAATAAGTGTGTGATGTTTGTGCGCCCTGCAATGGATTGGCAACCTGTCCAGGGTATACCCTACCTCATACCCAAAGTCCCCTGGCATAAGCTCCAGGCTCTACATGGCTCTGAATAAAGGATCAAGCGGTATAGATGAGTAGTTAAAAAAAATGCTAATTGCAGCAATTATTGTTGATGGTGTTTAATGAATGGGTTGACAGATTAAAGGGTAAAGGCTGCTTTTGCATTTCTACACTGGAAATTTCATTACATTGTTTCTCATATTTAAAAAAAGTAGTATGCAAGTACATAAAAAAAGTTTAAAAAATGAATTGAAAAAATGTTTGAAAATTAAACAGAAACAGAAAACTAGTTTATTTCTGTTTATGTATGCTATTTGACTAAAATATCCAACATTGTCCAATGTATGTTTATCTTTAGTGAATTTTCCAATAATTGGAACAAAACAATATGTAATAGTTAAAACAAGCTGGCTGGCTGTGTAAGTTCTTTATTTATCGGATGTTGGTGCTGTTAGGAGTAAGACTCAAGACATTGTGGGAAAACCACTTATTCTTCAGAAGTAACAAAGAACAGTGATGAGAAATGTGCTGATTAATTCCTGAATATTAATCATTTTGCTTATGCTAATTAAAATGAATACTGCCTCACAAAACTCAAATCCTGACTGTCTTAATCCCTTTGCCAGGTCTAGAAAAGAAATGCTCTTTTGATCTACCATGGTAAAACAGTGAACATTATAATTCACTTTATAAATATCCTGTGTTGTGTTTTGGGCATTTATAGTGTGATGTTAGACCTGTACATCAGTGTACCAGTGTGTAGACATGCAGTAACAGTAATAACACTTCTGTTTGATTTTTCATTTACTCCTGAACTTTACTGCACTGAGATCCTCTACTTACACTGAATAATACGGTTATCTGATGGTATCAATAAAAATGAGTAACACATTAATTTGGCCCAATAAATATTTATTATGAGCATATGATTGTATAAAAATACAAAATGAAAATGCTAGCATATTAAAATGAGCAGAAGGAGAGGTGGCATTTACTTGTACATCAAATGATACAGTATTCCCAAAATCTTAATGTCTCCAACCACAGATAACCTCACAGTGCTACATTCAAAGTCTACGCATCTGAAAAAAAAATCTGTTAAAATATAAAAAGTAATACACACTTGGCTGCTCTTAACAGTAAATACAAAATAAAAAAAAGTTCCATTAAATGTTTTGAATGCCTAATAATGCATTTAAACTCAATGAAACAGCAGACACATTGACATTTCAAATATTATAAAATAGTTAAATTTTTTTTTCAATTTTTTTACCGTTTTTCATTTTGAAAGTTCAAGGGACCAACAGTGGCAGTGTGGCAAATAGTTAACCCACACCCATAACCATGTAAACTTCTGCCCCCAAAGAAACACATCAAAACACACTGAATTTTAGATGCAGATTGTTGGATTCAGAGACCAGAGTGCTAAACATTAAACCCCGGAACCATTACTTTGTTTTGTGTACTAATAAGAAAGTAATTTTAACTGCAAATTCATTTAATGTATTCATACCAGAAAAACAACAAAACTGCATTTGATGTCTTCCTGCTTCTGGAAAACTTGTAAGAAAATGAACATAATTCATTCATTCAACTTTAATAACTGAAACATGTAGGTCAGATGTACTTCATTATTGAGTTTTTGTTACTAAGATTCTATATATGATAGTTAAACTTTTGGTAACCTATTATCATTAAAAACAAAGAAAGAAACAAACAAACAATAAGAAAAATTGCAAATATTATTGCTACGTTTGTGAAATTAAGAGCATCAAGGAGAGCTGTGTAACCTTAAGAAAACTACTTATTAGTGAGGCTAATTAAAAAAAAAGTTTTAGTTTGCTAGGAGACATAAAGAATGTTGTCAAAAATTCATTTGGTCTGATGAGTCCAGATTTAACCTGTTTCAGAGTGATGCATCAGGGTAAGAAAAGAGATGATGAAATGATGCATCCATCATGTCTAGTGCTCACTGTACAAGCCTCTGGAGGCAGTGTTATAATCTGAGGTTGCTCAGGTCTACATTTGCTCAGGTCTCCTGTAGGTAAAATGAGGTCAGCTGATGACCTGAATATACTGAATGACCAGGGTTTTTCCATCAGCGGATTTCTTTTCTTTCTTAGATGGCATGGGCATATTAAAAGATGACAACTCCATTATTCATCAGGCTCAAATTAGGGAGCATGAGACTCCCATTTTTTCACATGGCTGCCACATGGAGTCCAAACCTAAACATCATTTTTTAGATGACTTTTAGCAGTAGTCTGACTTAAATATCATCAATAAAACATCATTTATCAAAGCGTTGCATTGGTGAAAGCCATAATCAAAAGGCAGCACCTCCAAAAATATTAGAAGATTTTACATTCAACAGTGCAAACTTTTATTTAATAATTATACTTTGTCTCTCCTGTAGTCTGTGTCTGGAGAACAGATCCATATTTATAAAAATCAGCTCGGAGATTTGACGAATTTGTGTTGCGATATAAACAGCATAGAGTCAGGGTGATGTCCTTCAGTCAAAAGATGGACAGGACTCTCCAGGATGACATCACCATCTAGAACTGAATTTACATTCACATTTATAAGTGCTTACTTTCCCAGAGAAACTCATTACTTTAATTCTGTTTTGTGGTGTAGAGCTAGATAAAAACTCTTTAGATAATGCGTGTAAAACTGAAGCTATGTAAATCTGATTCAGCTCATTCAGATTCAATCTGATTCAGTGTCATTCTGTTGCTGTCTTCACATAATATTATGATTATAGAACATTTAGAACTTTATTGAGATAAAACAATTAACTGTCTTTTGTTAAAAAGTTCACCTACTTGTAGGTGGTAACTCAGAGTTCAGTATATTCTGTAATGAAACATTCCCCTTTCCCTTTTTCCCCAGAAAACACACAACATGAAGACTCACCATACACTGTGGTGTTGACAGAACTGCTGTTTTCTCCAGATTCAGACTCACACCAGTAAACTCAATTGTCAGATGTGGAGAGGGAGCTGATATTACATGTAGATCCCGTAACTGATCCCCGATGGAAACAATCTGACGCATTCTGATTGTGTGTGTAATGTTTCAATGTCCATTCAGTAGAGTGACTCTGGTCTTGGCATAGCAATTATGCTTCCAATCTTTCTGCACAAAAAAATCACATTTTAATGAAGTTGGCTGGATGTTGCACACATTCAATTAAATTAAATTTTTTATACAACGCTTTTAACAATGGTCATTGTCTCAAAGCAGCTTCACAAAATGAAAAGAGGATTTATGGAAGTGTGTAGGAATGAGAAAAATGTGTCTAAATGAGATTGTCCCTGATGAGGAGGAACCCTTGAGAGGAACCAGACTGATAATGGATGACAGGAATCATAAAATGACATCATGTCTGTTATGCAGCTGGAAGTTCAATATGACCAAAGTTATTTAAGTTAACATGGAGTCCAGTTCAGCACAGGGATGAGTCAGCAGGTGCAGAGGTCAGATGGGGTCTGAATCACTGGGAGCTCAGGGAGCAGCATGTGTAGATCCAAACCATCATGAAGCAGAATCCAGCTAGAGGTGGTCCTTCTCTGGATGTCTCAAAACCCTCGCAGGATTGGCCTCTGCCTACTGGAGCTGGCACAAGCCTCAGATGTCTTGAGATGGGTAGAGAAAGAAAGAACAGGAGGAAAAGAAATAGCGTAGATGACGTTCAGGATATTAACAGCACTAGATAGGAGTGTGCATTTACTGGAGTATGAGGTTATGGAATGACTTATGCGTATCCCAGATTAAAGAGATGCATCTTGAGTCTACATTTACAGTAAATTGGTAGACTGTGTCTGAGCCCCAAACACTGTCTGGAAGGCTATTCCAAAGCTTATTTACATAGGTAAATATAAAAGCTGAATATGAGAACGCTCTACCCACTTTTGTAAATTTTGATATTCTGGGAACTACCAGAAGTCCGGAGTTTTGCGACCTTAAGGAGTGTAGTAGATTGTAATGTGTCAGAAGACCGCCAGAAGACCGGCTAGATATGTGGGACCTAAACCATTTAGAGCCTCGTAATACTAGTTTGTAATTAATTCTAAACTGAACAGGTAGCCAATGCAGGGATGATAGTATTGGAAATATATGATCATATTTTCTTGATCTAGGGAGAACCTTTTGGACTAACTCCAGCTTGTTTAATGAGGATGCAGGACAGCCGTCCAGCAATGCATTACAATAGGCCAGTCTGGAGGTCATGAATGCATGAGCTTTTCTGCATCAGATATGGATAGAATGTTTCTAAGCTTTGCAATATATATAATGTGGAAAAAGGCTGTTTTTGTGATATTGGAAATATGATTTTCAAAGGATAAGTTACTGTCTAATATTACACCCAGGTCTTTCACTATCAAGCTGGTAGTAAAAGTGCATCCTTCTAAACGCAAGCTGAATTGCGAGAGCTGTTGTGTACTGGCTTTTGGACCAATAAGTAATATGTATTATAGATATGTCTATTATCTACAGTATGTCTATTATATATTTGACACAGTCAGTTAATCTAGACCACTTGAGTATTTTGTCTGGTTTTATTGAGATGTATAACTGGGTATCATCAGCAAAACAATGGAAACTAATCTCATGTCTTCTAATGATGCTACCCAAGGAAAACATGTACTGTATATGGAGAAAAGCAGAGGTCCTAAAATTGACCCTTGTGGGACCCCATATTTTACTGGCATTACACAGGTTAGACAGGTAGGATCTAAACCATTTTAACTCCTGTCCTTGAATATCAATGTGATTTTGTAAGCAATCTATGAGAATAATATGATCTATAGTGGCAAATGCAGCACTAAGATCAAGAAAGACTAGTATCGCAATGCAGCCTTAGTCCAAAGATAAAAACAAGTCATTTGTGATTTTGACTAGTGCAGTTTCTGTGTGATGATGGACCCTGAAGCCTGACTGAAATTCTTCGAGGATATTCTTTTCCTATAAGAAGGGCCATGTTTCAGCTGACACCATCTTTTCCAATATTTTTATATAAATGGAAGGTTTGAAATCGGTCTGTATTTTATTTCATTCAGATCTAAATTAGATTTTTTGAGAAGAGGATTAACCTTCCTCTTGTGTTAGGGTCGGCACCGACCCGTTTTACTTTTTAAATGCATAAAACTACAGTCCTACCTAATTTTGTATATTGCATCATGACTTTTTGACTTTGTCAGGAATCTGTATTTAATTAAAATACAACAACAACAACAACAACAAAACAATTGTACTAAATTATAAAATGCTCTGGTAAAAATTATTACCTTTGTATTGGTAGGATTATAATTTAAGGTTATAAAACAATAGTTAGGATAAAAAAAAAAATCATAAACACACTTTGAGGGGCTGCTCTCTTTGCCTGTATGTTTCCTTACCTGAACAAACGAAACAAACAAGCAAAGACAGACATATTCAAACATGCAAGGCTTGCATAAGACAAATTTAGTTTAGCTTTGGTCACTTGCAGAGTCCACATCTCCTGTTTGCAGCAGTCAAAAATGAGAAGAAGATTTACAGTAAGCCAAGCTCTGGATCATATCTTTTCTGAAAATGAGGCAGAGGACACAGAACAGCATAGTGATACAGATGAGCAGGTTTCCGAGGAGGAAGACATTGTATAGTATCTACCAGAAGGCACAGACACATCTGATGAGTCTGATGAGGAGGTCACTGAGGCTGAAGCTGCACTCACTCCTGCTGAAATGTTCAAATCCAAAAGTGGTAACATCCATTGCAGCTCAGTACCTCCTGACTTACATGGCAGGGCAGCTGCTGCAAATGTCATCAAAATGACCCCTGGAATCACAAGGTTTGCTGTGACGAGAGTAAGTGACATCAAGACATGTTTTGATTTGTTTATGCCATTATCACTAAAGAAAGTCATGATTGCTATGACAAACCTTGAAGGAAAAAAGGTTCATGGCAATATGTGGATGTCAGGGAATACCACTAGAGGGCGCCAAAGCGCCCAGACTGCATTTTGTTTCCTTTTGTTTTCATTTGTAGTTTTTTTATGCTGAACTGTATTCCCCAGAATGCACCTCGGTCAGGTGATGTTGGCGCTCACCTGAACCGTGGTTGCTCATTAGTTTGATTATAAATGTTCCTGAGTTCCACTTGCATCTGTTTGATTTGGTTTGCTGTTTGATTTGGTTTGCCCTTAAGTTCTGTGTTCTCTTCTAGCCTTTGTCTAACTCTTAGTCTGTGTAGCGCCCAAGTTCCATGTTTATAGTTTGTTTGTCTTAGGTTTAAAGTTCATGTTCTGTTCCTTTTGTTCCCTGTTTTGTGTTGATTAAAAGACTTTTGACCACATCGCCTCTGCCACTATGCCTATCCTTCGTCCCTCGAACAGCAAACGTAACAGTGGAATGACATTGATGAGGAATACCTGGATGCTTATATGAGTGTTTTTCTTCTTGCTGGTGTTTAAAAATCCAGCAATGAGGCCACTGATAGTCTCTGGGATGCATCGACAGGCAGAAATATTTTTCGGCCAACAATGTCACTTCAGTCATTTCGAATGATGTCAAGAGTCCTTAGATTTGACAACAGAGAAACTAAATAAAAATCTGACACGCTTGCTTCCATCCGGAATGTCGGAAAGGTGGGTGCAGCTCCTTCCACTGATGTTCAACCCAAGGCCAAAGGTAAGAGTAGATAAACGTTTTGTCCCTTTCCATGGAAAATGCCCTTTCTGGCTAGTAAAAGCCAGGGAAATACAGCATAACAATTTGGACAGCCTACATGGAATCTGCAGATTTACAAACATGCAAGTGGCATTTCTGAGAAAAATCAAGGAAAACGTGTAGTCCTCGATATGACTACTGGAGTGCAGGGTCACAATATCACATGTGACAATTTTTTTTCTACCAGCTAAGTAAAAGCTCATGAGGCCAGAGGAAAAATATTAAAAACATTCTTTTAACTGACAAGGAAGCGTAACAAAGTAACCTAGATTTAAGAAAAAATGGATGATAAATAATTGTTGTGAGGCTAATAGGCACCGACTAAAGACACCGACGCGTTAGCATAAGAGATAGTAACAGAAAGCTAACATAAGAGCAAGCTTAATAACTGCCAACTTGAAAGATTTAAGGACGTGACCTAGATAGAGTCATATAGTGTATAGTATAGTACAGTATAGTATAGTATAGTATAGTATATACAGTAATGAGGGTATTGCTATGTGAAAATGAACTTGAAGAACAGATAAATGAAGATAGTAGCAGAAGAAATGACATGCATCACCCCGTGACCACAAAATGCTTAACAATATCCTATTCATGTACAGCCATATGAAGTTGAGGTCACAGCTTTGAAAATAGAAATCGTGCAGCATGCAGTGTAAGACAAGCAACGCAGTGCAAGAGTTTATCAGCCTTGACCGTCAAATTTCAATGTGTTTTTTTCCCCCAGAGGTGGAAAGAGTACTAAAAATCTTTGTAATGAAATTTTACTGAAGTACAAGTAAAGTTACCATTATAAAAATCTACTCAAGTAAAAAGTAAAAAGTAGCTCATACAAAAATTACTCAGAGTAAAAGTTACTGAGTTAGTTTTCTTCTTTTAACAGCGGGGTGGGATGAGGCATTCTAGCGTAGTTAAAAAAGGCGAGCAGATTTAAATATCAAACTAGTTGTTTTTAACTGAAGGAACACCTTTGTATAATAAATCTGTTGTCTTTCTTGTGCTTGAAAATCAAAGTGGTCACTTAAATATGGCGTTACGTCCCAGTCTAGTATCGGCCGTACAGCAAAAGAATGATTCAGGGCTTTAAAACTGTATGGAAATGGTGGTATACGGCAGAAAGAACTAGATCCAGTCATTAACTGATGAAATAATGAGGTTTGTATTGCTTTACCAAAAAATACACACCCACACAGGAGTGTGGACACAGGAGGAGGATCAGATTCAGGGTGGACTCAGGCCAAAATAATAAACTAAATGGTATTTATATTTAGTAGCTAGATTACCTGCAAAAAAATTAAAATAAAAATAATAATATATAGTACCTTCAGGTCCCTTCCCTGACTCCCTAAACCAAAACTAGTGAATAAATTCCCTCTTCCCAAAATAAATGGCAGCCGCGCCCCTACTACTGCTGAGTGCACAAACATACAGTGAAATTATCTACAAATATATACAAAGAGCAACCAAACCAAAGGGGCAAAGCAATAATCAAAGTCAATAGGAGGCAAAAAGTAAAAACCAGAAAACACAACCAAATATCAAAACGCCAAAATCACAATCTCTTTCCTCTTTCCCGCGTCTCTCTCCGGTTTATATATGGTCAGGGCGGAAGCAACCGTGTGGAAGGTCAGGTAGATGCAGATGTGGTGACAGTCAGAAAACCTGGAGTGGAGTCTGGAGCGGCGCGCGACCAGGACACGATACACACATGTGAGCGCAACCAAGCATTTATACAAAGCATAATATTTGTATTATTTTTGCATTTTCATTCATTTGTTTTACTCAGTATCGAATATGATTTAAAATGTAGCAAATAGCAATACTTCAAACAAAACATACTTAAGTAAAAGTAAAATTACAGATTTTAAAAACTACTTTAAAAAGTAGAAGTAAATGTCCGCCTCTGGTTTTACCTGCATAGATTGCAAAAAAGAGACAGTCCACAATCGCATTTTTTCACACTGATAGGGTTTTTATATGATCATAGGATGCTTACAAGATTTCATCTATCTGTGTAATTTTTTTTTTTTTTTTTGCTTTTTGTTACTGTAATAATTAAATTTTAAAAACAATTATCTCTTATTGTGAGGATAGTGCCAGCATGTTTTTTTTTGTAATTCTGATATAATAATAATAATAATAATAATAATAATAATAATAATCATTCTGATATAATAACAAGGAGAAAAATTTCTACCTTGATGGTTTCCAAAGAATAAATAGTGAAACGCTGGGATAAGTGCATTTGTGGAGTAGGTGATTATATAAACAAATAAAGGGTGTTTACTTTCACATCTGTGTTTTGTACAATCAAAAGTCCTAGTTTGACTTAAACTTTCATTGTACTTGGTGTAAATTTCCCACAATACACATGTGAAGCTGTTTGGACCTTAAAAGTGTGACTTTTAATGTAAATGTAATGGTAAGAACATGGCTCACCCACTCACCTGGACATGCAGTTCGCTTGAATGATGCAGTTCATTTATTACTATATTTAAATCAGACAATATTTTAGAAGCATTGAGACTAATTAACAGATTAAAACACCAAATCTATTGCATATGTACTATACACACTTTATCTTTAACATTGTCTGCAGCACAGATTGCATCATTAATCTTTCATTAATACTTAAATGTCGATTGTCAAATGTTTTGATTGGCCAACAGTACAAACCACACAAATACACAATAAATATCACAAACAAACAAACAAACAAACAAACAAACAAACAAACAAACAAACAAAAAGTATCAGTGAAATTATATTTATCCACCACAGTTTCAAGTCAGTTACTATCTATTTTTGTCCTCAAAGTTCATAACCGTTACTTAAAACAAGAAATAAAACCACAGGAACCAAAAGCCTCTACCTGTTTTCTGGCCTATTTGCTTAAATTAGGAAGGTAGTCCTCCTAAAACATTCTGCATATTAAATTACAGACACAAACTGTGATGGAATACAGTGGCACATGTTTCTGAGAAAATGTCAGACAATCCTGATACTTTCACAGACAGTAAGGAGGGGAAGAGAGTTTCCTGATGCAGATGAAAATCCTTTCCCACCTCTCAAATTTGAAAGGTGGTGAGTTTAAAACATTCTGCCCATGCTACAGGTAATAATGTCTCTGACTGCATTTCAGACATCTGTGGTACTTCCACAGCAATTAGGGGAACAGTTTTTAGTCCTGAGGCCTAGGAAAATGCATCGCCCTTGTTGAAACTACTGTAGAAAGAAAATGCTTATGCTTAGTCAAGGAAGGAATTCTGCAATGAGTTCATCAGTATATTTTTTTCTAGATTGTATCAAATTGTTGATTTGGCTTCTTATATTTCTGCTGTTACTCTGATAGATTTCTTTGGTTTTCAGCATAATGATGGCCTCCTTCACTTGCACTGGCACCTTTCTCCAATGTGCAATAAGCTTTGATGAACAGGTACCAAGAGCAAATTCAATATTTATAAACAACACCCAGTAGCTTTCATCTCTTTAATTTGTAATAATATAAGTAAGAAACATACCATAACTGACAAGAAAACTGCCTATAAAGAGTACATCTAAAAAAATGTGAATATCACGGACAATTACAGAATTAAATTGAAAAAAAAATCACTTCTAAAAAGATTAATTACACATAAAGTGATATATTTCAGATTTATTATTATTTATTTTTTATTCTGATGATTATGGCTTGGCGGCACGGTGGTGTAGTGGTTAGCACTGTCGCCTTGCACCGCCAGGGTCCGGGTTCGATTCCCGGCCAGGCTCGATTCCCGTCTCTGTGTGCATGGAGTTTGCATGTTCTCCCCGTACTTGGTGGGTTTCCTCCGGGTTCTCCGGTTTCCTCCAACAGTCCAAAGACATGTAGGTTAGGATAATTGGCGTTCCCAAATTGCCCGTAGTGTGTGAATAAGTGAGTGTATGTGTGTGTCTGTGCCCTGCGATGGATTGGCACCCTGTCCAGGGTGTAACCTGCCATGTGCCCCAAGTCTCCTGGGATAGGCTCCAGGCCCCCGTGACCCTGAATACAGGATTAAGCGGTAATGAAGATGAAAAGAGATGAGTGATTATGGCTTACAGCTCAAGAAAATAATAATAATAAATGATAATAATTACCATGTATCTTGCCCAAAAGACTATTATCAACAGTTTCCGTGTGTAGAAGGCCATAGCTGAAAGGCCTGGCCGTTTGTTGACTGCTGTCTTTAAGCATATTCAAGCATGAAAAGTAGAGTGGAAGGAAAGTGTGGTAGGAAAAAGTGCACAAGCAACAGAGATGACTGCAGTCTTAAGAAGATTGTCATGTGAAGATGATTTTTTGAGTGGAGTGAGGCTGTAGTCAGTGCATCAAGAGCCACCTCACATAGACGTCTTCAGGAAATAAATGAATTAATTAATATTTTATTGTTAAGATTTACTGATAAGAGGGGAAAAAATATGTAATTGATCAAGCAACTCCTCAACCAGAGACATCATCAATAGCATCTTACCCGGATTAAGGAGATGTTATTGTGCTTGATTGGCCAGCAAAGTCACTTCCACTAGTGTGTCTGTGTAAGTTCTTATTAATAAGTTGAACTATTTAATTTCTTGTTTTTGTTTGTTTATTTTTATTGCTCACTATTTCAATGTTGATGAATTTGGTCTGAAAGTGCCGTGCCACTAGCCGTGCTGCTCTCTTAATGTTGTTACATTTTTAGCTCATGTGGGATTAGGATTGCAAATTCAAAATTAGTAAATGGTTCCTTAAGAAATACATTTGCTAAAATCAAACAGAACATACTGCATATCTGACAGTCTAAGTCACACCTAGAATATTCTCAGTACAAGTCAAACATTAGATTGCGCAGCTTATCCAGGTTTAGCCAGTTTAACATGAATGTAAAATACTGGGTGGAGAAGCTTGAGGTAATTAGGCCAACCCGAGCATATGTTGTTAAAAAAGTTCAAACGAAGATTGCATGACAAAAATAAGGAAAATCAGTTTTGATAAATAAATATAGTACAATGATTAGGGTAAAGAAGAATAAGAGAGAAAACATATAGTCATATGTAAAAGTTATTACCCCTTTTTGACTGTATGTTTTTATAATATAACAAAAATCAAACAACAGAAACATAGTGGCTCTTAGTATTAGGCAGGTAAAACCTCAGACAAACAATTTTTTTTACAGCACTATTATTTATTTACCAAAAATGAAGCAAAAAGAAAAAATACAATGTGGACAATATTACGTACCTCATGATTCAATAGCTTGTAGATATAAGATAAGAGACAAGAGAAGTCTATTAATCCAGAAGGAAATTGTTTCTCCAGTGGCTGCATATTCAAAGGATACCAATACAATAAGATAAGAAGAAAAATAGAAAATAGAATAAAAATAAAATACAATGTACTATAATTTCAAAAAAGAGATATAAATAGAATAAAATATAAATACATATAAAAAAAGAAAAAAAAACACTGACTGTACAGAAAGGTGCAGAATTGTCTCCTTTTGTATTTTACATATGTTATTGCACACAGGATATACAGTATATTGCACATAATATTCCCATAATATTTGATATTGCATATAGAGTAATAATGATATATATAGCACATGATTTATATAATATTGCAAAATTAGTGGTTTTGCATGTGATCTTATCGTGATAATATTGCACAGTGAATCAGGGCATGATAAAGTTCTTGACTGAGTATGCTGGCATTACAGCTCCCAAATGAAGGGGGAAGAGTCATAGAGTCTGATTGCCACTAAAATCCATCTTTAGCAGCAATAACTTACAGTAAAACAAACTTTTTCTAAA
>JAAGKR010007165.1:0-14127 GCA_011419295.1 Clarias macrocephalus | reverse complement strand
GTTAGCACTGTCGCCTTGCACCGCCAGGGTCCGGGTTCGATTCCCGGCCAGGCTCGATTCCCGTCTCTGTGTGCATGGAGTTTGCATGTTCTCCCCGTACTTGGTGGGTTTCCTCCGGGTTCTCCGGTTTCCTCCAACAGTCCAAAGACATGTAGGTTAGGATAATTGGCGTTCCCAAATTGCCCGTAGTGTGTGAATAAGTGAGTGTATGTGTGTGTCTGTGCCCTGCGATGGATTGGCACCCTGTCCAGGGTGTAACCTGCCATGTGCCCCAAGTCTCCTGGGATAGGCTCCAGGCCCCCGTGACCCTGAATACAGGATTAAGCGGTAATGAAGATGAAAAGAGATGAGTGATTATGGCCGTGTGTAGAAGGCCATAGCTGAAAGGCCGGGCCGTTTGTTGACTGCTGTCTTGAAGCATATTCAAGCATGAAAAGTAGAGTGGAAGGAAAGTGTGGTAGGAAAAAGTGCACAAGCAACAGAGATGACTGCAGTCTTAAGAAGATTGTCATGTGAAGATGATTTTTTGAGTGGAGTGAGACTGTAGTCAGTGCATCAAGAGCCACCTCACATAGACGTCTTCAGGAAATAAATGAATTAATTAATATTTTATTGTTAAGATTTACTGATAAGAGGGGAAAAAATATGTAATTGATCAAGCAACTCCTCAACCAGAGACATCATCAATAGCATCTTACCCGGATTAAGGAGATGTTATTGTGCTTGATTGGCCAGCAAACTCACCTGACCTGAAGCTGACACACACAAACACACACACACTAACAGAAACACTACTCTGTCGTGATTCTTTTCAAAGATAAAGTGCAGGTTTATTCGTTTTATTTTTACTGTACAGCAGTGAGTCCATTAGTGTGTGTGCGTGCACTCAAGTGTCAAAGTTTCTAGTTAATTTTCCCAATGAGGCAATGTTTCCATTAGTGTGTCTGTGTAAGTTCTTATTAATAAGTTGAACTATTTAATTTCTTGTTTTTGTTTGTTTATTTTTATTGCTCACTATTTCAATGTTGATGAATTTGGTCTGAAAGTGCCGTGCCACTAGCTGTGCTGCTCTCTTAATGTTGTTCCATTTTTAGCTCATGTGGGATTAGGATTGCAAATTCAAAATTAGTAAATGGTTCCTTAAGAAATACATTTGCTAAAATCAAACAGAACATACTGCATATCTGACAGTCTAAGTCACACCTAGAACATTCCCAGTACAAGTCAAACATTAGATTAGCTTGACTTGCACAGCTTATCCAGGTTTAGCCAGTTTAACATGAATGTAAAATACTGGGTGGAGAAGCTTGAGGTAATTAGGCCAACCCGAGCATGTGTTGTTAAAAAAGTTAAAAAGAAGATTGCATGACAAAAATAAGGAAAATCAGTTTTGATAAATAAATAACATACAGTACAATGATTAGGGTAAAGAAGAATAAGAAAGAAAACATATAGTCATATGTAAAAGTTATTACCCCTTTTTGACTGTATGTTTTTTTTGTGTGTGTTAAAATATAACTAAATCAAACAACAGAAACATAGTGGCTCTTAGTATTAGGCAGGTAAAACCTCAGGCAAACAATTTTTTTTTACAGCATTATTATTTATTTACCAAAAATGAAGCAAAAAGAAAAAATAAAACATGGACAATATTACGTACCTCATGATTCAATAGCTTGTAAATATAAGATAAGAGACAAGAGAAATCTATTAATCCAGAAGGAAATTGTTTCTCTAGTGGCTGCATATTCAAAGGATACCAATACAATAAGATAAGAAGAAAAATAGAAAATAGAATAAAAATAAAATACAATAAAAAAGAAAGGTGCAGAATTGTCTCCTTTTGTATTTTACATATGTTATTGCACACAGGATATACAGTATATTGCACATAATATTCCCATAATATTTGATATTGCATATAGAGTAATAATGATATATATAGCACATGATTTATATAATATTGCAAAATTAGTGGTTTTGCATGTGATCTTATCGTGATAATATGAATCAGGGCATGATAAAGTTCTATTGATTATGCTGTCATGACAGCTCCCAAATGAAGGGGGAAGAGTCATAGAGTCTGATTGCCACTAAAATCCATCTTTAGCAGCAATAACTTACAGTAAAACAAACTTTTTCTAAATGACTTTATCAGACTCACACAAACTTTTGGTCCATTCTTTTTTAACACATTACTTCAATCCATTGAGATTTTTGGACACTCACATATGCACATATCTTTAAAGATCCCACCAAAGCATTTCAATTGGATTGAGGTTTGGCTTTGACTAGGCCATCCAGAACTTTGATTCTTTTATTGTTCAGCCTTTCTGATTATTAAATTTACTAATGAGTTTTGGATTATTGTCTGTTTCTTTAACAAACTTTAACCAAGCTTCAGCGGTTGGAGACTAAAGGAGCACAAAAGGAGACCACAAAACTCACAAAATTGTCTCTATAGAGGGGATTAGTGTGAAGAAGGTAAATGACATATAAACATAGCACAAAAATCTATCTATAATATGGAATTGTACTTTTTTTTTTTTTTTTTTTTTTTACTAACTGAGCCAACTTGGTGAGACACAGACAGGTTTTCAGACAATGACGTCGACCTGTCAGAAGAAGATTCAGGAACACTTTACCTTTGAAAAAAGAAAAATAAATCCCAGCAGATAAGTTTATCTATTAGTGTTTTTGTGCGCACACGCTATGTATGTGTGTGTGTGTGTGTGTGTGTGTGTGTGTGTGTGTGTGTGTGTGTGTGTGTGTGTCTGTTTGTGCGTGCATGTACGTGTGAAGCTAAAGCATGACTAGCTTCCATTGGCTCGGCTTTGACCACATGATGCTCGACGTCAAAACAAGAAGATGATGCCACATGATACTTGGTACTTGTAAATCAAAACTCGCTCCTTTTTTCTAGTCAAAATGTATTTAAAAAATAGTTTGTCTTGTGGAACACTCGCAAACTGCATTACTCGGAATCTGAGGTTCCACTGTATTTAACAGTTAAGATTTAATTCTTCAGCTATCATAAAATTCAATAAAGAATATAACAACATAATTCTAAACAATATTATCACTTTTTTTTTGCATTTTCCTTTAAATTATCATGATTTGAAATACTACTACTACTACTAATAATAATAATAATGATGAAGATTTTAATAATAAAAACACAAGTCCATGATTATGATCTCATAGACAAATTTCTTTGTCCAACCCAAGAGCAAGAAATCCCATGAGCAAGTCTCTGTCTAGCCAAAACATACATCTCAGAAACATAAATCATGTTAACAAAGGGGTTGTCTGATAGCAGCATATACTGTATAGTGGCTTACATTAGTTTTTTAAAAGTTAACATTATTTAACAGTCAGCAGTACTGTAAGTGCAAAGAAAGACAGAAAATGTTGTGTTTGCATGTATGTTCTGGAAACGGTAGACAAAAGATTTTGTCTGGTTTTATGTTAAACAAACATGAAACCAATGTATAATTTACCACTCTTCAGTGGATCTGTAATTGAAGAAACTGTCCATCTGCAAATAAGTAGTGACAGTAGTGAGACTTCTCAGAATATTTGTAACCACGTGATTAATTATGAATAGGATTTTAAATTATACTTGTACTGTGCAAAAGTCTTAATTTGTCATTCAATCATATTAAATTAAATTAACTGTTGGACAAATATTTGACTATGTCAGGATGGAAAATACTTTAAAAAAATAAACAAACAAAATGTTGTTTGTTAATTGGTGATTTCTGAGGCTGGTAACTCTAAATGAACTTCTCCTCTGTAACAGAGGTAGGTTTTGGTCTTACGTTCCCGGCAAGGTCTGCATGAGAGCGAGTTTCGTCATGGTGCTTGATGGGTTTTCAAATGCTCTTGACAATATTGTTCTTGCAAGGATTCTTCTAGAACTGGGAAAAGTTGTGGGAAAACATTTGTTAAATAAAGCTCATGATTATTCTCACTCATGTATTCATTTACCCAGAAAAAAAACTGCTTGAAATTTTCCACAAACTAATTCGGCTTTTTTCAATGGTCAACATTTACACACAACAATAGCAGAAGCTAAAGAAAAAAAAAAAAAAAACGCCTAAACTGGCTGATGCCACCAAACAAGAACGCATCAATACACTACTACTACTACTACTATTACTACTCTATGTGGACGTTGGGGAGACACTTTCTGAACACACTGTACCTCATGAACAATATTTGTACTGTATATGAAACTGGTTTTAAAGAGCTTTATGAATTAGTTAGCATGATGAAAACAATACTGTTATTTAGTACTTAGGCTATTCTCTTTATTCCATCTCTAAGAGTTTGGGTGTTCGTGTTATGTATATGATTGTGAGTAACACAACCAGTTCATGTCTGCAATGCAACCAAATGTTGAAAAAACAAATACTTCACATGTACAAAATAGGTTAAACAAAACATATCTACAAACCTTGTGAAATTCATGTTGCCATTCTGTAATTGATATCACAGAGAAACAAATAAATAAATAAAACTGGTCATGTTGGAGGTCATTACTTGCACTATGATATGCTCCATTACTACTTTCAGACACACGAAACAGACTTACTGTAACTACTCATGAATTCTATGTCTATCAAATATACAATATGGATCTCTTTCTCACATATACAATATTTTAATCACACTATGCATACCTGCCACAGTTCACAAGAGCTATACATTCAGGATTTACACAAAGGAAGGCTGCAGTCAATGGACTGTATACAGTGAATATAAAGCATCTACACACCCCTGTTAAAGAGCCAGGTTTCGTGATGTAGTAAAAAAATATTGCAAGATTTCAAAACAAAGTATGAGTTTAATGGTGTACATATTTATGCAACCACATTATTCCACTTTATTTTTCAGTTGTGTTATACAGGTCATATTACAGGTAATAAAAAAATATTCATGTTTGTCTCATTTTTACATCACAAATAGCTGCCAATTTAACAGTTTACTATTTTTTTTTAATTGTAATAGATTTTTTATATCCACTTTACATCAGTACATGAGTTTTTCATTTGGCAGCAACCATATTATGTTGATCACTAGGTATGCAAAGAATGCAAATTAAGTCTTAAAGAAGATTGTTTATGTCAAAATTTCAAATTTTTGATTTGCAAGGTAGTTACAGAGTATTTAATTTGACTAGCTGTGACCAGTAACTTAATGGATGGGAATGCAAATGGATGGGATGATGGACCTTCTGCATTGCAAGCAATAAATAAATTAATATACAATTGAGCCCCCAATGCCAATGCCATTTTTGACATCCAGATTGTAAATAAATAAAAAAAAAACTTATGCATCTAGAACACATTAGTTTGTATGTTTTGTCAAAGATACTTGAGCTGGTAAGATCAGTGCTCGAAATACACACACAAACACACACACACACACACACATACACAAACATACGCACACTCAAAAACTCCTTCGAGAAGGGGAATTTTTTAAACGTGCAATCATGTTGATATCACTTCATAAATAGTGACGTATAGGAGTTGAATAGTAGCTCATTAACCTATGAGGATGTTGTTTTTTTTTTTTAGCTGCTCTTGTTAGGCGTCACCACAGTAATTATGTTTTATGTTGGATGCCTCTCTTATAGCATTCATCCAGGCTTGGGACCAGAATGAGTGCATTGGCTGGGAAACAAACTACTTACAGACTCACTATAGATGAGCGTTAACTGGACTACCAATGCCGACAATACCTACCGTAACATTGAGTTGATATTTCAATTGATATTTCAAGCAGGTGGGATGTTTTCTGTGGGTTTTACTGGTTGGTCAGAGGGGAATTACCAGTTGACAACTGAAGCATATTGAAGTTGAAGATATGTGTAATTTAATATTAATAATAATCTTTGTGAGACAGAACATAGTTTCCTCAATAACCATGTCATTTTTTTTTTTTTTTACTATAAACATCCAACCTACTTTTATGCAACTAACACATGTTTTACCCTTTGGTTTTAATCACACCTCATTCTGGTGGTGCACATGTCATCAGATCAGTTTACTGGGCAGATAATACGTACAGAAGCACCTCTCTGACGCACAGATCTCATTGTCTGATGATTGTCATCATCATCACTTGAACCATCACAAGCCAGTCAGTGAATGTTCTGGATGAATGTATTATGGAGCACTGAACGTAGATGTCTGCCATCTGGTGGAAATGTTGTTTTAAAACATAAACAAAGTAAAAATAGTATAACACAGGGAGTGGCCTCATAACGTCACTCAAAAACTAGGCAATAACTAACTGCATAACCTGTTCCTAATCAGAATGCAGGTGTCTCCATCAGAACACCATCTCTGAAATAAGGCACCTGCAGATTTCACGCAAGTGACTAGAAGACACCTCTGCTGAAGGTTAATTTTGAGGGAGGAAAGGCACACTGGCGGAGAGGTAAAATTTTTTTTATTTATTTATTTTTTTTTACAACATTTCTAAATTTTAGACATTTATAAAATTGACTGAAGCATTTGTCTTGTTTTATTAAACTCAAATGAAATTTTATAACAAATAAAATTCTATTAAACAAAGTAAAGCATTTGCCTGTATTTATTTTTATTTTTTATTTTTTAATGGGAGTGGTGAGTCTATCCCTTTTGGAGAATGCGTGTCCTTTAAGAAGTGGGTAGAGAAACAGGTTTTAGGGGAGGTTTTATGAACATGAATGAATTGTTCACCTTGTATGGGTGTACACTTTCTTTTAACATCATTTGCATATATTCGTACTTAATGTCTAAGTAAAATGAGCACAATAGGGATATTTGCACTTGTTTAAAAATATCATCTTTATCTCATCTGTTAGACAATGGCTTCTTCAAGCAATCTCTTATATGAGGAGCAGCTCCTATGCTCCATCTGTCTGGATGTGTTTACCGATCCAGTCTCTACTCCATGTGGACACAACTTCTGCATGATCTGCCTCAAGGACTTTTGGGACAGAAGTTCAAAATGCCAGTGTCCAATGTGCATAGCAGAGTTCCCTAAAAGACCAGAGCTCCGTGTAAATACTTTTATTTCTGAACTGATTGCCCAGTTTAAGATGTCAGTTCCGGCAAAATCCAACGGCAGTGAAGATCAAACTTCAGTCCTAAAACCTAAAGGGGTTCTGTGTGACTCCTGCACTAAGGAAAAGCAGGAAGCCCTGAGGTCTTGTCTGGATTGTGGGGTTTCTTTTTGTATTACTCATTTGATACCTCATAAAACTACAGCTAAGTTACAAACACATAAACTGATTGAGCCTGTGGAGAACCTGGAGGACTACATCTGCCAACAGCATGAAAGACCCCTGGAGCTGTTCTGTAGAGATGACCAGATGTGTGTGTGTCAGTTCTGTATCTGCGGAGACCATAAAACACACAACACTGTCCGTATGGAGGAGGAAAGTCACGAGAAAAAGGTGAGACATTTATATAGTCCAAAAAATCTATTTGCATCATTTCACAATGGGTAATTATTTATTCTAATAAGCTGTATCATGGTATTAGATTCACCTCTGGGAGACACAGAAACATGTTCAGAATATGATTCAAAACCGACAGAAAAAGATTGAAGAGCTCAAACAGTCTATAGACCTCAATAATGTGAGTCGAACCTAAGGCTCTGACATTTTTTTTTTTTTTACATAATTACTAACTAGTATTGAACCATTTGTCAAAAAGAACATGAGGTAAAATATATGTTCATATATCCCTGTGATAGAAACACATAGACAAGGAAAAAACAGAAAGCATGAAGATTTTCAGTGCTCTGATTCACTGTATTGAGGAAAGCCAGGCTGAGCTGCTTAAGCTGATGGAAGAAAAGCAGAATGCAACAGAGCGGCAATCAGAACAGTTCATTAGAGAGCTGGAGCAGGAAATCATCGAGCTAAAGATGAAAAACAATGAGATGGAGCAGCTCTTAAATACACAGGATCATCTCAAGTTCTTACAGGTTAGAAATGTGCCTTTGCTCAATATTAACACGATGCAACACACAATTTAACACCAATCATCATGCTTAGGTATTTCTTCTTTCTCCTGTCGAACTGTAGATTTATCCATTTCTGCATGGACCTTTACACAACAACAACTGGAATAAAATCAGAAATAATCCTCATCTGAGTGTGGAAACACTCAGGAAAGCTCTGAGTCGGCTTCAGGAGTCTCTCAATGAGGAAATTAAAAAGCTTCCAGAGATTGGTAAGTTATTGTAGTTGCGCCATTAGTAAGACTCTATCAAGACCTTCCCTCCTTTATCTTATGTTTGAGATCCACCTAGGCTAGGAACATCCTTTTGCAGGAATGCCATACTAGAATGCCCAGTTGAAAAACTACCATGCACATTCACTGTAGGTAATTAGAACAGGAATTTCACATGAGAAAATTAATGTCACTGCTATGCTTTTTCCAACAACTCATTCACTGTAGGATTGGATCAACGCCGCTCAGATATTGGAGCATGATCAGCATGAAACTTATGACAATGTTGCATCACAGGATGCTTCCTGGCTCTTATGTTTGCTCAGTAGGATTAATCATTTCAAATCAATTGATGCCTATATTTCCCCAGAAGGAAAAAAAAAAGACTACAGTCTGGGATCTGTTTTGTTTAATCATAAAGTTTGGAAGGTGTGCAGACACCATGTTCTAGTAATTTGGAATCTAATATGCACCGCATGATTAATTAAACAGAAAGCTAACATTACAACACTAAGAGAAATGTGATCATGTCTGTCCAAATCTCCAATAACAATTCTTAAGTCTGTTAGAAACATAAGGGCCCATGGATGAGGTTGGACATTGTGCAAATGTACGTTAATCGGCATAAACTCTTCAAACAATGGTTACATTTTTTTTAGTTAGTATTTGCAATGCTGTTAATGTTGATAATTTAATTTTAAACTGTGTAAAAAAAAAAGTGTAAAAATCCATTCTCTACTTGTGATTTTGAACAGTACTGACATTAATTCATAGACTAGATACATTTTTATACAGTACATACATACATACATACATAGTACTTACTTAAATTTATAACATTGGCCATTCTAATCCCAGTTTGAGGAGGGTAATAATTAACACTTGATTTATCAATAGCTTGCTAGCTTGTTGCTAAGCTACTTGCTATTATCAGCTTTTGTTCGTGTGCTGAAATCCAAAATGTTGTACTACTCGTTGCTACAGTTGCTACTTTAAGCTTTAAAAAAGCTTTATTAAGTTTAACATGCTCTAGCAAAGTATACAAAAACACAGATGGAGGAATCCTAAGAAAAGAGGAATTCATTCATATATGTTTTTTTTTTAAATGTCCAACATGCAGAGGTGGAAAGTGGCATTATTAAAACTTGCAAAGTACCACTTACACAGTATTATGAATGTAGCTTTATAATGAATATGGGAAGACAGTTGGAGATGGGTCTTTTACCAACATGTCATCATGGGCAGTGACCTCATCATTTGCAAATTGTACAGGCACTTTACAGGTACAACAGGCCAAAGTTTCTTTGACTTAGACACAGATAACATGAAGAAAAAAAAATCATCTTTGCTTACACAGCAAGGCAACATCACATGTAGAAAGTTCAGCAGGTCTTACAGAGATGACCCTGGCATAGGGGATCTTAACATTTAATATTATTACTTAACATATTACTTTTAACAGGATAGCACGTCTCCACAGAAAGAACTCATTGTGTATACCAGTATCAAAACTATTAGACATTTGTACCTACCCAGCCTACATGCCATGGCAAAATGAACTGTTGAAATATATGTTTATATTAAAAGTCAATGCTTTTGTTTGTCAAGTTTTTTAACTGTCTGGTGAGTAATATATATATATATTTTTCTCCTCTCAACCAGAACTGAAAATACTTCAACAATATGCAGGTATTTTGGCCTTCATTGATTACACAAATACACTGATCAGCCATTAACACCCCAAAATATTAACATTATATGCCAGGTGACCGAATCATGGACAATCAATGCCAGGGTACAAATCCAGTTCCATAGAAAAGTCAATGCAAAACAAATCACCAAAAGAAATCAGTAGTGGACCACAGCTTGGTGTACACGCAAAGAGCCCAAGACTGCCACCCTACCACCCCCCCATCCCAATGTGATTAAGCATCCATTGGATATATTGGACAAACAGGTCTAATCCACAAATTCTCACCCCACAACACAACACATTCAAATGATCCACTGCCAATGTGCACCACACAACACAGCACCACTCAGAGGTTTTGTAGAATCATGCTCCTACGGGCAAGTCTTGCCCAGGTGGCACAAGAGGAACCTACATAATATTGGGCTGAGTTTTGCATTACAATCTTATGGTTGATCAGTGTATACTTGCATTTACTATAATATACTCAATAATGTTAACATTTGCCTTTTTTATTGCTTGCAGTGGAAGTGAATCTGGATCCTGATACAGCAAATGCTAAACTTATCCTGTCCAATAATAGGAAACAAGTGAAATATAGCAACAAAGGACAACATGTTCCTGAAAATCCAAATAGGTTTAAGCGTTGTGTCAATGTGCTGGGAAAGGAAGGATTCTCATCAGGAAGATTTTACTATGATGTGCAGGTCAGAGGAAAAACAGCTTGGGATTTAGGACTGGCTCGAGAATCCGTTAACAGGAAGGGGGAAATTACATTCAGTCCAAAAAATGGATACTGGATTGTCATGCTGAGAAATAAGACTGAATATAAGGCTTGTGAATCTACCCTCATCCCCCTGACACTGAAACAGGCTCCTCAGAAGGTTGGGATCTTTGTGGATTATGATGAAGGTCTGATCTCCTACTACGATGTTGAGGCCAAGACTCATATTTATTCTTTCACTGGACAGATTTTCACTGAGAAACTTTATCCATTCTTTAGCCCATGTCTTAACTATGGTGGCAAAAACTCTGCACCGCTGGTCATCACATCTACTGAACATTATTTTTAGACCGAATGACTTGACAGGATAGGAATAAAAACAATGCACTCTTGCTCTTGATTTAAAATATATTTCATTTAATTTTATTTGAACCCTGCAATTATTAGAAAATTAACTACGTAATTGACAAGTTTTGTAATTTCTGGCACTTAAAAGTATAAAATAATCATCATAATTTAATAGGTTGAATTTATTTATTATTATAATTTATATCGTTGTTTGTTACCTGACATATTTTTTTGTCTTTTTAACGGTAACACCCATGTTGACATTTTTTTTAAATTAAAAAGTAAATTATTTATAAACATTATGACATAATGACACCATCTTACTAATTATTCAACAGATTCAGTAATGTGGCCTATGGATATTTCATAAAATCTTAAAAACACTGTAATGGAAGCTGTAATTTATTGGAATGCCGAAAATACTTTCTAGGTCATTATCTAAAATGTTTCTGCATTGCATGTACTACTTTGCCTGGCAAACAAACTATGTTAATGATTGCTTGTAAATTAATATTAAATGTATGGTACATGTTTTTAATAATAGAAGTGTTGGTGCTCATTTAGATTTCATTTTAAGTGTAAACACTCTGTTTTTTTTTTTTTTTTAATGAGATGGCATGTGGAGAAGCCAGAAGATCAGGTATTGTCTATCCTGACTAACAGAAGCCTGTTCTTCAGAATATGTGTAAGTTAATACTTGATACCATCATAAAAAGTGAAGGTATGTCTTTCTGCAATTTTCAGTTTTAGTTAGATGGGGCTGTTTAAGTTATCTGAACAACTGTCATTACCAACTTCTATTAACAAACAAATAACCTCTGATGGCAAAAAAAAAAAAAAATTTCAATATGTAGAATTTTCCTCATCAGTAAACCAACATTCAGAAGCCAGATGTTAAAATCCTGTAATCCTGTAACAAAAAATTTCACATTTTCTTTATCTAATCAGTTTTCTTTTAGCAGTGTTTCAAATCATCTTTGATAAGGTTTGTCTTGGTTTGCTTTTCAGCATCGCTTTATCTCATTCCTGTATGAGTGCTTTTGTTTATATAAACCTCTATGTTTATGTATGTTTATGCAAAGACCATGTTAAAGCACCTCAATAAGGTTGCGTTCTGGACATTGATTCAACTTTTCCAAAATTTCCAATTTTTTTTTCCCTTGTTCTATTTTTAGTCATTTAAATGTTGATTTGATGCTGTACATTAAATCATTTTCCCCAGTTTAAACTGCTGGTCAAATGGCCACATATTTTAAAAAATATATTTTTCAAGAATATTCTGGTATAGCATTTTCTCAATGACCGAAAGTTTTCCAGCACCTGTAACAAAAGGAGTAAGTCGTCACCCCTCCTCCACCATGCTTGACAGTTGGACACGCACCTTATCTCATAACTGTATGTATTTATTAAATGTCAAATTTAAATGTATTCTAATTATTTAATTATTCTAATAAAATATTTTATAAAATTACACAATTATATAATTGAATTATTTTATGCTTTCATCAGTATTCCATTTACTGGAACAGTCTATAGCTCAAATCTCATTATCATTGTTCACTGTCATCATGATCACATATGTATAAAATGGTAAAAAAAAAAAAAAAGTGTAACATTCAATAATTCAATTCAATTCAATTCAATTCAATTTTATTTATATTTTTAAACAAATTACATTGTCACAAAGCAGCTTTACACAATCAAAATACATAATAATAATAATAATAATACTAATAATAATAATAATAATAATAATAATAATGATGAGCATAGGAGCACAATTCATCAAATTAGCAACGTATGCATTTTGTCACAGTCAGCAGGAAAGCAGTACTCCTAGACCATTTATTTATTTTTAACATTGGCCCCATCTAGTGGTTATTGGGAAGTGATGCTTAATAACAGACAAATGTAATTTGATAATTACTGTATAATTAAAATGGCTTATAATGGTTATGCTTTATACAAAAAAAAAAAAAATGGGCTGGCATCATGTGCATTTGTTGCTGTGGTGAACCTCAGCTGGTTTTACTTCAGGTGCAGCCAAACATGAACAATCATACTTCAAAATTCAAATTTTATTTGTCACATGCACAGTCATACACAGATAAGAACAAAATATAAAATGTAGAGGTTATATATATATATAAAAAGATTAATATAAAAATTACAAATAAAGAAAACTTTAGATGTAGATTTAAATAGCACTACATTATCCAATGGAACAACAACAACAACAACAACAACAACAACAACATTTTGCTGTGCTGTGGGAACCTGATTTATAATATTTACAAATTTAAAAACATACACAAAATAAAAAAAATAAAAAAACAAATAAATAAGAAAAAATACACACACACACACACACACACACACACACACACACACACACACACACACACACACACACACACACACACACACACACACAGAGCACTGTTTGATGTAATGAAACGTGACTGTTAATTTAATTTTTAATTGAATTAATTTAATTTAGTTTTATTCTTATTATTCATTATTATTTTTTTATATTACATTTCAGACATGAAACGGGCAGTAACATGGTAGCTCCAGCATCTGAGAAAAACTTATGATTTTATTTTATTCAAGGACTAGTGAAAGCTGGAATAAGTGCATATATAGAGAAACAAATAGGGATTTTTTGTTTGTTTGTTTTACTTTAACAACTGTGTTCTGTAGTTCTCACAAAGTCAACCCTTTATCATTGTGGAAAAATATTAATCTCCGCCCATCTCTAATAATAATAATAATAATAATGCAGTATATACAGTATTCTTATTGAAAGTCTCAAGTTTCTTTAGGATCCGGTTACGCCTCCTACACTCAGAGCTGATGACAGTTGGAGGAAGTTCTCATTTCCTTTCTGACAAAACGAAAGTTAAAAGTAGTTGGCGCCAAAACATTTTTTTTTCTCCCCACATGAAGCGTCTTTAGTGGATATTTGAGGGATTAAAACTACAACAGGTACATTTATGATGCATTTTATTTTCTGTGGAATTAATGTCTTTTTTTTTATAACTGGATTAATTCTTTCATGTTTAATGTTTTGTCAGATTAGACTGAATTACTCATTTCAGCACAGAGGGCAGTTTACTTTTTTGCCT
>JAAGKR010007164.1:35000-38442 GCA_011419295.1 Clarias macrocephalus | reverse complement strand
TTTGCAGTCGTGGCGAAAAGTTTTGAGAGTGACACAAATATCACATAGTATTATTATTTCCACAGAGTCTGCTGCATCAGTGTTTTTAGATGTTTGTGTCAGATGTTAGTCTGGTATACTGAAGTATAATTACAAGCATTTCATAAGAGTCAAAGGCTTTTACTGGCAATTACATTAAGAGTCAATATTTGCCGATCCTTCTTTTTCACATACTGTCAATCAAATTCTGGCCCACACCCTGACTGACGGCAGCCCATTCTTGCATAATCACTGCTTGGAGTTTGTCAGAAGTTGTGGGTTTTTGTTTGTCCTCCTATAAAACTCTGTGGAGTTTCCTGGGCATGGACCCAAAATTTCCATGTTTTGTTACACTTTTGCCTCATGGCTTGGAGCTCCATCATGCTGGGACAGGCATTGTTCACCACCAAACTGTTCTTGTATGGTTGGACGAAATTGCTCTTGGGAAATGTTTTTGTACAATTTTTTTGTCATGCCAACAGTAAAGCATCCTTAGTCCGTTCATGAGTGGGGTTGTTTCTCAGCCTAAGAACTGCACTCAGGACAGACATTTTAGTTTTGTGTGTGTGTTTGTAATAAATGGTTGAAGGCAATTTGGTGAAGGTAAAGAAGATTAAAACCTCATTGTTTTCCTAAAGCAGCCGGGGTATCTAAGTAAAATGTTTGTTTTCTAAATTGTTTCTGCAGGGTTTGAAGCGTGAGGTGATGAGGACCTGAGGAAGAGTGCGAGTGTGTGTGTGTGTGTGTGTGTGTGTGTTTGAGGGCAATGGGTGCCAACACCAGCCAGGTGAGTGACCTGGCGGAGAGTCAGAGCATCCGAACCCTGATCGGTCCCGAGCCTATTTCAGAGAACGAGCCCTTCTGGAACCAGCTTATCTCTTTCACCTTCACCAGCCCCTCCTGCAGGTAAGCAAAACACACACACACACACACACACACACACACACACACACACACACACACACACACACACACACACACACACACACCGTCAGATAGGCAGACGCAGAGACAGACAGACGCACACAGCCGTCAGACGGATGGACACACATGGACGGGACAGCAGACGCAAATGGACGGACGGACGGAAGGACAAACAGACAGACGCACACGTGCGGGCAGGCAGGCAAGCAGATGATGCAGACAGATGCACCCACACGCGTGCAGACAGGCAGACGAACGTGCAGGCAGACTGACAGACGCACAAATGCGCACATAGACAGACAGACAGACAGACAGACAGACGCAAACACAAACCGTCAGTTTCATAACGCACTTTTCCCCCCTCTATTTCTAGCTCTTTCCTCAGCGAAGAACGTTTTCTCACTTGTCGTTTTACATTTACATATAAATTCACATCCTACAAATGACCTGAAAGTAAAAGACGTCACGTTTTGAACGTTTCTGAAGTTGACAGTTTGCACAATTTTCCCTTCACTAACATTTTCTTAGCCTCCGTCTGGCTCTCAGCGGGAGAGCTCTCGCACGACGTCATTTCCCCGCTCGCCGAGCTCCTCAGTAGTTTCTGTCTCCTCCCGGGTTTACAGTCGCTCGCTCAGGAGCGAGACACGGGTCATCTGAGGTCAACGTACGCCACGTAGCTGTCAGAGCTGTAACGCGAAAAAAGAGCTTGTGCTGTAGCAGCTGTTATTTACCCGACGCGCCTACATTACTAGCCCTTCGATTAGTGAACACACACACAGCCGAGTTGTGACTTGGCAAACTTTAACGAGTGCACGAACGGGTAACGTCCCTACTCGGCGTGAGACAGATCGATTAGGACAGGTCTGTTTAGCTGCCTCGCTGACCTCATGGGGCAGGAGCCGCTGAGACTGGTGAGCACACGGCGGACACGCACGTGCTGTTAGACCACTCTCATGACATCAGAGGCTGGCCTGGCTGAAGAGAGACGGTGCTTTTCAGAAGTGGAGTCTAGTTTTTCTGACGCTGTAATGGAATCGCACCGGGACGCGCTTAATGCTTAAAACAAACTGGTTTGTTTCTGACTTCAGAGGAACCCCAAAAGTACACAGGAAGAACACACACACACACACACACACACACACACACACACACACACACACACACACACACACACACACACACACACACGCACACAATAACCTGAGGTCAGGGTTAAAACACATAATCTGTTCATTTATTTATTTATTTTTTCCTTCGAGTCAGAAAATCTGTTTATTTAAGTCCCGCCCTCCAGCGTTCTTCGTTTGCATGAGGTCGTCGACCCAAAGTGACTTTCAGGCTCCAGTAAAGCAAACCGTGCGTGTTAAATGAGTTTATTCACATCGAAACTACCCTCAATTTTGCACCTTCTGGTACAAACTCAGCAAAGCGCATAATTAACGTAACGATAACGTGAAACAGACGTGTGATTGCAGCGTCGTTACAGACTTCAGATGAAGTACGTACTGCTTTGGAAATCTGTGATTTTGTACAGCTTCTAGTCTTAAGTCATTAAATCAGTCCTGGACGTAGAAACACGTTCACGTTCGCCTCTCTGCACTATGTAGCATAAGTATTTACACTCCTCTGCTTTTTTTTTTTTTTTTCATATGTTTAGTTTTATTTGCATTTGAGGTGTTAAAATTGTTGCCATCCCTGCATAATCCTGAAGCTGTCATGCTCTAAATTGTTCACTCAGCAAATGATTTCTTACCTTTGTTTAGTTTCGCAACAAAATCTTATACAATTTACAATCAAATCTCGGTAAAGCGATATTGTATCGGGTGATTCCCATTCGTAGTGTTTTTGCACAGTTAGTTCCTTAAAGAGCCTGATTTGCGAAAGTATTCGCACCCGATTCAACCGATTTCATGTCTCCACTCCAAAATAGGACAGTCAAAATCATCACGTTCGTAAATACGATCGTAAGAGCAGCATTTTAAAAAAATATTCTGAATTTGTCTCATTTATCTCTTCTGCTTCCTGTTTCAGTGCTGATGCCAAGCTCTTGGAGGAGGCGGTCATCCCCCTCGCCAAAACTTTAAGTATGCAACTTTTTAAATTTATTTATGTATTTTTTAATATAATTTATTTGTTTTTTTTCACTGATTTAGTGATTTGTAACATTTTTTTCATTTCTTTTAATCTAATACTTGTTCTTATTGGTTATTAATTTTTTTTCCCTCCTAGTCAAGAACAATCCTAGATCGGGAAACTTCGGCGCTTTGGTGAGAGTGTTCCTGGGGAGAACCAAAGAGCTGAAGATCTCCACCGAATGCCAAGAGTGAGTGCAGAAGCAGATCAAAGCACATATATACAAATCTGTGTGTGTGTGTGTGTGTGTGTGTGTGTGTGTGTGTATGTATACATTTGCACACATCATGATCACCCCTTGTCGTCCTGCAGTCAGCTGTTCATCTGGCAGGCCCATAATGCCCTGTTCCTGGTGCGCTGCCTGCTC
>JAAGKR010007164.1:0-30000 GCA_011419295.1 Clarias macrocephalus | reverse complement strand
CGCTGTTCATGTGCTGAACTTTAAAGTGATGTTTTTTAAGCTCTGCTTCTTGTCTCATAATGCGAGAGAAAAAAAAGTCAGTGTACTGTACGGTTAACCGGAAACCAGTGGAGCATGGGCAGTTCTGAGGACAGCAGAGAGTTAAATTTGTAATAAATACACCATAACTTTTGAAAAATAACGACTCAATTTAACTCAGTAGGACTGCAGAACATCCATATGAGCCTCAACTGGACTTTGGAATGAACTTTCTTGAACGGAACGAGAGTTGTGGAATTTTGGCGCCAATTTCTTACATCGTACTCCGGTGTGACCAAAGTTCACAGTCGGAAGATTCATGATGACTAACACCTATAGGCATATATATTCTATATATAACAATGTATATAGTAATGAATAATAATACTACATGTATTGTAGTGCTATATATAGCATACAGTACTGTATGCATTACTATACATGCTACATAAATGAATGTATACATTGCTATATGTAGCATTACTATACATTACAACATACATCACAATATATATTAATTATATATTATTATATATATTATATAATTATATATTATAGATTAGTATATATAATACAAGAGAGATTGTTCTTGGGAAAAGTAGCTGTTTCAAAAAAAAAAAATTTATTACCTGCAGACTCTAAGAAGAATTTTTCCGTCCTAATATAGCCCCCCCCCCCCCCCAAATTTTTTTTTTCCCAAAATAAGTTGTAATTAAATATACAAAAGGCAGCACGGTATCTTAGTGGTTAACACTGTCGTCTTACACCTACAGGGTCCGCGTTCGATTCTCAGCCAGGTTCCATTCCCGTCTCTGTGTGCATGGAGTTTGTATGTTCTCCCCCTGTGCTCCCACAGACCTTAGAAATGCAGATTAGGTTAATTGGCGTTCCCTAAATGTCATGTAGTTTGTGAATGAGTGAGTATGTGTGTGTCCGACCCCGCGATAGTTTGGCACCCCTGCAAGTGTAATTATTAGTGAACTGTTTGCTGCTGTTTTTATAGACATTAAATTTTTTTTAAATGTGGAAGGAGTCTTCAGTGTCAGAAGAAAAGCTTTTCAGGTAAAAGGTTTCTCTGTAATATAAACAAGGAACACTTTTTTTTCGTTTTCCTTTTTTTTTTAAAAGGATGTTTAGTCATTGATTTCTTTCCTATAATCGTATGATCTAAGTCTTTTTTATTTTATCCGCACATAATGCATAGTATAAACTGGCATTTCTGTGTAAACTGCTAACAATAGAAGCTGTGTGTGTGTGTGTGTGTGTGTGTGTGTGTGTGTGTGTGTGTGTGCGTGCATATATATGAAAGTAAAAGGTGTTTGTACCAAGTGGAAGTGAAGCCGGAGCGACCTCGGGAAGGAAGCGGCGAACAATGAGCGAGAGCTTTGAGCGAGAGTGCTGCAGGGGTCAGCGGGTTCGCTCCATCACCAGCACAATAACCTGCAGGCCTCAGTGACTAAACGGCTGCAGATGAATTATGCTCGACAAGACTAATGTGAATGAACTCTGCCGGCTCGCGCACATTAACACCGCGTTTTCCGGTTTCGCCAAAAAGGTGCCGTCTCCCCACCACCACCACCACCACCCCTCCACACCGCTCCCTCCACTTCATTTATCAGCCACACCGTATTGTAAAAGAAGCGTGACTAATTAACTCTGAACCGTATCGTAGCTCAGGGCTTTGTTTTAAGATCGTCCGTGTTTGTGATGTATGTGATATCTGGCAACCTGCGGAGTTATTCAGACCCCTTTTATGTTTTTTTTTTTTTTACTTTTTCTTCCAGGGACATCACTTACAACATCCTGTTCGAGGCAGTGACCACCCTGCTGGTCCTTTTGTCCTATCAGCTGTTCCACAAGGACATTCTGAGGGAAGGCCGCGTCTACCGGTGCCTCACCAGGGGGCGATGGTGAGTATCCGGACTCGGCCGAATGAGTGAAGGTAGAAATATCCCAGGTAAAATATTACTGAAGTAAAAGTAGAAGTTTCCCGTTTGCGTTTGTACTTGAAATGGTACAAATGTACGTAACTTTTAAATTCACTTGAGAATGAAATTTACCGAGATTGTATTAGCTCACAGTCGCCATTAAATCATAGCAAAAGTCGCACCCTCTCTGTCGGGACTCTTTCTTCAAAAGGTGACTTTCTAACCAATCAGAAAACAGAATGCGTTCTGTTTAATCTGTTAATCTTATTACCCATCTTATACAACCAACATGCGCAGTCGTAAAACCCCTGTCTACTTCGTGTGTTCAGCAAGTTTACTTTCGCGTGGGATATAACCTTGCCGCGGCCTCTGTGTCTCGCACCATCGAAGCCACATCGTCTCATTTCCTATCCCTCCTTACTGTCGGAGGCAGACGGGCATTGACAGCATCCTGCCGTTCAGAATGGAAATTAGCAGCCTCATTAATTCAGCAGCTGTTCCACTCCTTAGGTTCATCCACGGGTCTCATTAGCATCATCATCTCGGCCTTGAAGTTCACCTCTCGGAGCTCAGTCAGCAAAGTGGAGCAGGAGTTATTTGGCCGGGCTGCTCCGCTTGGCTCGGTTTTAGGTGCAGTACAGGGGCATCGGTGGTACCGCATTACAGCAATCACGCGCTCCAGCCCCGCTCACAACGTGACATTTTACTAAAGCGTCCAAAGGTGACATGGCTTCAGCTCCTCAGCCGTTCGAGTTACTTAAGGCGATCGGCGCGGCCGCGCAGATCAAATCGAATCTCTGCGAGAGCTTAAAAACGTATCCTTCTGTCATTAGAGTGTAATTCTGATACCGTTCTTACTCTTTCGAATTTCCTAACCAGCCAGTGTGTCCAATCCTGCTACACCGACCTTTTTATTTAAGAAGGTGAAACTGGAAACGCTGGCACCATATCAGTTTGTGCGCTAGAGCTCCCTGTCTTTTCCATCTGCGCGTCAGGACAGACGCAGCTTTCTCAGAATCGTTCCCACGTTTCGGGGAGGAAAAGCAGCCTGCCAAAGATCCGAGCTCCCGTCTCTCACCGGCGAGCCGGTTCTACTCCGGTGGCCCGCGAAACAGGGTCCGATCGGGTTTAACGCGAGACTCGGGGCAGGAGAGGACAGAAGATTTTACAGCGGGAACATCGAGGCCTAGCAGCTTGGCTCGGCTGTTGCGCGTTGTGTAACTGTGAGCGCCGTGTAGTCAGCGTGACTCGAGTGTTTTGATGTGGTGTACTGGTCTGTGTCGGGTTGACTTTATTTTTCTAGTCGCTTTGTTTTCCATGTCGAGTTATAGCTGGGAGGTGAGCCAGGGCTCACGGGAAAGACTGTTACACCAACACACGCTTATTAACACGTACGCTTTTGAGGAGCGCTTCTGCGATTATAAGTCTCCGCAGCCTGCTTCGGAGCTTTCAGGCTTGGAGCTTTCTCTCACGTTTTTAGATACAGATACTTTGGACGTTTTTTTTCCTTTTCTCTTCTTTGTCTGTCCGTCTTTCATGAAGTCCTTGAAGTTTACAGAGGCGTGAAGATCATGGTAAATGGCAGCTTCGGAGTTCTGCAGAGATCGTTCAGAGTGACAGATCAATCGCAGTCGCTGCTCTAACACTCATTAGGCGTTCGAGTGCAGCGATTATGCTAAGAAAGACGGTGTGACATTGGGAAGCGCCGTCAGCTTCGTGCGTTTTTGACTTTTTTATAGGAGGCGGTTTTTCTTAACCAATAGTTGAACACGTCAACGACCAATAGTAAATTTAATTATCGATTATCTGCCACTTGTAAAAAATAAAAATGTTATGGAAGAAAAGTTAACGCACAGTTTAAACAACAGAATATGATATAACAGACTACAGTTTATCCACTCAAACGCGGTGGGGGGTTGGTGGGGGGTGTAATGAGTCGGCCTCACCGGTTTCGCGTGGTCATGGTTTTTGGGCACATGATGGAGATGTGGAGTAAGGTACAGAAATTTTGTGAAGTGCATTGGGATGCTTTACATTGTATTTTAACATGAAAGGCGTTCAAGACTTACTTTGTCAGACTTGCGAACGAGTTCTGTTCCGGGAGCACAAAGTCGGATTTGTGCTCACGTCTGGGCCCACCTGTACCTTCTTCCTTTCAAACTTTAAATTGCAAATGTGCCCTCCTGTGTTGAGCAAGTTTATTAGACATGTAAGCTACGGAGCATTATTATCCAAAACAAACATTATCGGTTAATACATTCGTAACAGAAGTTAATCAACTAATGATCCCTGATTCCTTCTTTATGATGGACTCGGGCAGAAATCGCACAAAAAAATAATAAAATTAATTTCAAAATTGTGGTTACGTTCATGTCCCTGAAGCTTGTTCTTTCTTGTTATTACTTACAGTATAGCAGCTTCAAACGGTCATTTTCTTTTGAAGTTGAGAAAAAACGAGAAACTTCTAGAACAACATTCTAAATTTGATCACACTAACACAAGTTTAACTCTGACACCAGGGACTCCTTTTATATAGAAAAAAAATCAAATAACTCCGATTAAATGAGTTTAACTCCTTGCGTAACAGCTTGTTACTATAGCAACAGTGATGCATATTAGGACGACTGCATTAATATAAACTTTACCTAGCAGACGCAGTTATGTAAATGAATCTCACCCTCCTTATATGGAAGCGCACTTTCTGCAGCAGACTACAGCATAAAACCAGTTCGCTGTGGATGAATATGTTAAGCATAGAGCTGTGCATTAGGGACAGAGCTACACACCCGATTGTTGTTGTTCAGAGGTCGTATGTCATAATATGCTTTTGTCCTGATCTGTTCATTTGTTATATGTGATGCTTTTAAGAACTTAAGGTTTCACACCGCCGTTGTTGACGGTTAATCCCTGCTCCTGTTTTCTCTCTGTCCGTAGTCTGTCTCTGACCAGTCGCTTGGTGAAGACGCTGCTGTATAACTTCGTACGGCAGGAGAAATGTCCTCCACCTTCAGCACACGTCTTCCAGTCCCAGGCAGACGGAGGAGGTCTGCTGTACGGCCTGGCCTCGGGGGTGGCCAGTGAGTAAAACACACGCGCACACGCGCACACACGCACACGCGCGCACACACACACACACACACACACACACACACACACACACACACACACACACACTGCTATCTCAAGGGAGTTGTTCAGTAGCCGGGAGACAATGGGAGTAATGTTCATAGACACACACACACAGACATAAATGACACACTTTACTGTCTGGCACTGCTGGAGCTGTAAAGTAAAATAAATTGATGATGGAGTTGAAAGTGTGTGTAATTACTGTGCTAGTGAACTGTAGACACTCATGATGATGTGAAAAAAAAAAAAGGAAGAGAAATCACGCAATTTATGATGTGTGTGATGGAATTAGATCAGGACATTCGTCTCGTCTCTTGTGCCACTTTTTCTGATTAATGAAAAAGACGTGTCTGTTGTAGCAGAGGGCCGTGATGACGTGACGAGTAATTTGACATCACATTAGCAAACTTTATTTTATTTGTTTGTTTAATTTTGAGTAAAGCATCTTAAAGCAATTCAGCAGTGGAATAAAGTTTTCTGTGATTTCCTTAAATAAAATTATTTGTAATATGATTCAAAATTATTACTTTTTACATTTCTAAAGTAGTTTTAATAGGAGACGCGAAAACTTGTTTTTGTTATTAGTATTAATAATAACCAAAACAATTATTAAACATATTGTTAGATCAAAGTGTAAAGAAATGATTGTATAAATTATATATAAATACTGTTTAAAGAAAACACTTTCAAGCACCATTTTTTCCCCCTTTGATTTTACTTTTTTGTGAAAACTTATTTGAATCCAGATGTTTGTCTTTCAGCTCTATCCCTTCATCATGTTTTTCCCATCCAAACATTATTGTTTTTATATCAGACAGCATTTAAGCAAATTTTTTTTTTAATAAATAAAAAATAACATTGATATACACAGTATAATTTGGTCAGTTATTTGCAAAATAAAATTACACTTAATTTAAAATTAAAAGCCGTTTTGATCCAAAACCCTGACTTTTTGAGAGGATTCGCTCTCATTAATCAAAAAGCCTCGAAGCCTAGGGACCTGTGTAGACTTTCACACCAGTCGTTCTTCTGTAACCAGGATACTCGAAGCCTTATTTGGATCCTGACGTTTGTCTTCCGCCTTCGTTATCACTCCATCACTTTTTCCCCGTCCGGTGTCTCTCCCTCTCTCTCTCTCTCTCTCTCTCGGAGCGACAGGCAGGGGTTCAGGAGAGGGACACGTCAGAGGATCTGTCAACTCCACTGAAGCTTCCCACGCCGTCTGAACTTACAGTATACTGTCAGAATACTCTCGCAGCATTTAGAATACCCACAACAAGAAGAAAAGATGCTTTGTATTATAGTGACCGTTATGTAGAACAAAAGAAAGGACATGTGATCTTTAATCTGTAAAATAAGGAATGAAGTCGTCATACCTTTCCCTCAACCTTCATCTCGTCCCTCCTAACTTTCTGTAAACCATCCATATCTCTCTCTCTCTCTCTCTCTCTCTCTCACTCGCTCATGGTCTCTCGTTCCTCAAGCATAGTTCCAGGGAAACATCTGTCAAGAATAACTCGTCTGTGAATCTGTTTAACAATTCTGATCTCTGATGGTAGTTTTAGGTGTCTCACATGTTTTTTGTTGTATGTTATCATTTCTATGGTAACAACGTGGGCTTGTATGATAAATACACAAATACATAATTTTTAGACGCAAAAAAATATATATATATACAAGTAATGCAAATTACTTGGAATCTTTGAGGCCAACCTGTCCCCAACAAGTCCCCACCCTTTGATGTAAATGAAAAGGAGACAAGATATCTATGTATTAAAAGTATAGGTAAATATTGTTTTTGGAAAAAAAAAAAACTTTTTGTAACTTCTTGCTAATCCCTGCCCAACATTGTACGGCCAAATGTTCCTGACAAATAAACACAACCACGGACGTGTGATACAGTCAGAGAACTGGACAAACTCGGACAACTCAAAAAGAGAGCACGACACCCAACAAGCATGATTCAACCCTGTGTGACCTATTACTCGTATACAATACAAAAAAAAACATATATAAAAAAGAGCTATGTCATGAATTCATGTCCTGATTTCCTGGCATAGGGTTTTTAAAAAAAAAAATTTGTCCCCCCCTCCCCGTCTCTTGTCTGTTTCTGAGGAAAATAAAAAAGATGTTTCAGTAACACCTCAAAACAGTGCAGACAGACACCTAATGAGATTATTAACATCTCTGACTCACAGGTGCGGAGTGTGTGTGTGTGTGTGTGGGCAAGTGAGTCATTCTGTTTTGTGGAATCCAGACAACACTCTCTCATTGTCTGACAGGGAAAGCAGACGAGCTAAATAGAGAAGTGAGCCTTCTCCCCGCTCATACTTTCCCTAATCCTGTCCTCCGTCCTTAACCGCCTGCCAAGCGGAATTCCCACTCCGAATGCCAGCGCCGATCCCGTTTCCGACGCTGGGAGCCTTTTGGCTCACCACGCACCCGTGAGAATTCCCCCCCCCCACCCCAGTTCCAGATTTGGCCGCGGTAGAACCGTGTATCCTGTAACTCCAGGAATGAACGGGACTCGGTGCCTGAACACTTCCTCGCTTCCCGTCATTTCCCAGATATTACTGTAGGATTGCTTGCGTTGCTTTGTTTTCTTTGCTACATGCATCAGCGGTTCGAGATGCAAATTAAATCACTTTCTTGAATGGAGAAATGTCGATGAGGAAGTCAAGCTGTTTGATCATCCTGACCGAAGGAAATTCAGACTGAAGAACGCTTAACGTTGATACAAGGGTGCTGTTAATGTTTAAAGAGCACTAAAGATTTCCTGGAGCGTCGTGGCATCGTCAGGCTCCGCAACATGTCCTTGTGTAGATAGAAAATGTATGTTAAACACTCTACAGCAACCCTGTCTGTTAGAAGGCTTATATTCAGTGTCCAACAGTCAAGTTGTTGCTATAGCAACGATGAAAACAGATAATAAAGAAACTGACTCATGTCAACTTCTAAACTGGAGGTCCGTTCTGATCAACCAGATTTGGAGTAAAGTTACAAGATCGCTAATTGGGTGTTGATTTGAGAACCTTCTTGTTGGTTGCATGTTAAGGAAAGAGACCAGGGGTGTGGTTCTAGCTGAAGATGGGTGGAGCTTATTTCAGGGCCAGAAAAATGTAGCAAAAACTCCTATAGAGAATGAGTGAGAATTATAGTTAGTCAATTATATCTGAACCAGAGGACAACAACACTGCAAGAAATATCGTTTTAATTGAGTTTAAAAGTATATAAAGAGACTCCATGATGGCTGTGAGATGAGTGTCGTACATCTCCGGCACTTAAGAACAAAAAAAGAGCATAAGCAGGCCTGTTTTCAGAGTTTTTTTTGTCTCCAGAATCAAAAACGATCCATAACGCTTACCCGAGTCCACATTCCGAGTAATGAATCGCTCCCGGTATGTCTCCGAGCTCCAGATGTGCGCAGACGCATGCGCATACACCCCCTGCCCCGCTGTCTCGACCCTGACTCCGCATCCATCCTCTGCATTATTGCTGACTCCATCACCGTCCTGTCAACCTGCATGAGGACGTGGAACGGGGAGGTTGCGGAGCTGGAGGAAGGTCACGGCCGATGAGATAAAGAATGGAGGAGGTTATATGCCGTGGCTTTCAGAAGCAAGACAGCTTGACACAAACTTCTCTTTAACAAGTTGACTTTCCAGCAGCATTGATCTCTCTCTCTCTCTCTCTCTTGTTCTTTGTCACTCAGAGGGGAAAAAAAATCTGCAGTTCTACTCTATAAAGAGTGCACGACGCATGAGGAGGTGAGAATGCCGGACAGACTAAAGTGCCGCTGCATCACGACCCTTAGGGAAGATATGAGACGAGAGCTAAATCTCACAGCCCCGCCGTTAGGATTGCGCTTAATCCCCTGGCGTACGGCGCAAGAATTTGAAACGCGAACATTTCGAATTCCATTGCTAAATAAACCTTGGATCGTGCATTCGTTATGAAGATTAGCCTGCATGGCATTCTGGAGGATTTTTCATTTAAGAAACTGGACAGGAGGTGTTGATGTGCACCTGTATTTTATTATTATTTTTTTATCTTCTGCCAGATGGTAACGCATGACTAATTACCCTAATGTCCTTTAAGGAAGTCTGTGGCTCTGTAGGAAATAAGCAGCCAGGAAAGTTTGGCTTTGCTTCAAATTCACTGATTGTGAAAGTTTTTTTTAACCCCACCACACACACACGCACACACACACACACACACACACAAACTTTTTTCTTTTTATTTTAAGAGAAGCAAACTGAATGACGGAACAAATGACGGCAAATATGGTTGCACTCTGCTTTCTAATTTTGGTGAATGAATGGATCTTTCTCTCTTTTTCTAAAGTACTTTTTTTATTTATTTATTTTTTAAATCGGTCTTCTGGTTTCTTACATCATGCGTATTTCAGTAAAATATGTTCAGGTCATAAGTACATGTTACCCAAGTACACAAGTCCAGCTACAGAAACTTCAGCCCTTTTTAATGTAGAATAAATCATCATTAGTTATAACACCGCCTGGCCAAAAAACAGTCTCGCACATAAGATTCCATTGAGTCACCTTTATCTTTGATGATTACAGCACACAACGTGAAGTCCAGTTCATGATCTCTCGTGCTCCTAGAACCGCTCTTTCACAATCTGAGAGCTGGAATACGGTCGTGCCGTCAGGGAAGAGAAACTCCACAGATGTGATGTGCTGGTGATTCAGTACATTCAGGTGGTCAGCTGACTTCATTTTATTGCCGCATAACGTCGCTGAGTCTAGACCTGAGCGACTGGAGCGACCCCAGATCACAGGACTGTCTCCAGATGCTTGTACAGTGTATACACTGCATGATGGGTGCATGAACTTCACTTCTTACCCGACACACCCATCACTTTGGAATAGGATTCATCAGATCACATGACCTTTCTCCATCACTCCAAAGTCTAATCTTTATGCTCTCTCCAAACCGAAGCCTTTTTTTTTCTCACTACCAAGTGGTTTTCGTATGGACACACAACTGTTTAGTCCCAATCCTGTGAGATCTCATTACATTGTGTGTGTATGGAAATGCTTTCTGATTTTTACCTTCACTAAGTGTCTAAGTGATCTCCATTCATTATTTTTACTTTTTTTTTTTTTCCCCTTTTCAAATTTCTTCCACAAAGTCGACGGTTTTATCCAGGACTATCGTTCCAGTTTTTGATAACATGCTAACGGGTTCTTAACCCAGCTCCAGTCATTTGAAATCTCCTTAATTGTTTTTTTGTTTGATGGGCTATTCTTAAAAAATTAATAAATACAATTCAGGTTTTTTTTTTTTTTTTTTTTGTGGTTCATAGCTATAAATAGTAAAAATGTGGTGACGCACAGGCACTTCATGTTACTGCTTTCTGCCTGACACCATGACCTAATGGGACGTGCTTTGAATTTGAAGCGGAGAGGGAGAGAATCACAGCGAGATTCCGATGATCCTGATGGCACTCGATCTTTCCGACTGTTTTAATGCATTTTGGAAAACGTGGTCACGCGGCTCAGCTCTACGGATTTACAGTCCTTACATTTAGTTTTGCAAGAGTATGTGTTTTTATATTCTACTGTTCGGATCCGATTGAATGCGGTCTCGCTTTAACCAGGGCTGAAGGAGTTTCTCCATTTAAATCTGTTAATTCAGATTAACAGAACATCATAATGCAGTACATCGCTAAGGGCTCTAGCAATATTTTTAAACATTGCTACGGAGATATGAAGGTTATATAGGTTTAAAAAGTCAAATGAACGAGTTTAGTTATGATAATGTAGAGTAATTCAGCAGTTCTATCCTAAGATTCAGTCAAGCAAGAGAACGTTTCTTAGATGTAGCTAAATTAATCTTCACTTTCTTAAAATAAGACTATGATCAACCAAATATAACATTATTAAGTTTGTCTCTGATCACATTTTACTAAAATTGTAGGCAGAAATTTCTTGTTCTATCGAAAGATAAGATAATTTTGCTAGTTTTATGAATTTATTTATTGAATGAAGCAAAATTTTCTGCCAAAAGAATGAGACCATTTTTGCTTAAACATTTAGTAACATTTGATTAGAAATTATCTTAATAATCAAAATTTTCGGTTGGTTGTAAATTTCTTTTGAGAAATTGTAGATAGATTTAGCTAGATTAAGAATATTTGAATCAGTGTTTTGGATTTAACAAGCAAAATGCGTCTTTATGATGATTAATCTAATGCTAATACTCGTATAGGCGGTATAGCTCATTTAAAGGTAAGAAGTTTAATTCAATTCATTTTTATTTGTATAGCGCTTTTAACAGTTGTCATTGTCGCAAAGCAGCTTTACACAATCAAGAGAAAATTATAGAAATTTTTATGAAGTGTGAGAAACGTTTATAAATCAAAATGATCAGATCGTCCCTAATGAGCGAGCCGAGGGCGGTGGTGCTGAGAGAAAAACTCTTATTTGGAAATCGATGTCACATTTACTCTGTTGATAAAGAAGAATTATTAGAATTGTGCAAAAAATGGTAACAACACCATCACTAGTAAGTTGCAAATAACAGTATAAATAATAACTAAATATCTCTTATCTAGATACTAAATGAAGGAATGTGTGTGTGTGTGTGTATAGTGTATGTGTTCAGGAAATGATGCCCACTTTGCCACAAGTTACTACAAGTTTATGTAAGTATGTCCGGTCACGCTCGCTTCTTTTCTTTCTTCATAGTAACCGGAGGTACCGTCGTCAATCGCCAATAGTTGGGAGGCACAAGAGGACAAAAAAACAAATAGAACACAGTTTTCAAATAAAATAAAATTAATGTTCTGTGTCACTTTTTTGATTTTCTCTCCCTGAGTACAGCGTGAGATTTCTATGGAAGTCAAGAAAGCGCATTCGGTTCTCAAATTCCACTAAAACAGACACATTGAAAAAAAAAAAAAAAAAAGACATCAAACACACAGTGTCCTCCTTTGCTAACAATTCATCACCCGCTCAGCTTGCGAGCGCTCTCTGAAGCCCGAGTGGTGGATGACCGGGACTAATCCATATCCTCGCCGGTACGGGGTCAGCGCTCGGCTGGTCAATGGAGCCATTTGCTCTTCCTGGTCAATTCATCTGTCCCCCATTCACCCACCGAGGTATCGATTTCAGATCTGTAGACATGGAGCATTGTGTGAGCTTTGCTTTTTTTTTCTTTCTTTCTTTCGTTTTTTAAATATTTTTTTTATGATGTGACCAATTTTGTTTGACTCTGAAATTCAAAGGAATTTATACAAGCATGAAGGAAAGGATTACATCAGTCACGTTTCTTTCATACACGTCTGTCAGTCCGGTGTTAAAACGTTCCATCGTCGCGTTTCATCATGAGCTGCGTCTCCAGAGCTAAAACATTTTGACTTTGACCTGAAAAGTTATTACTAATGTACACGATTCGGAGGAAATAAAGGTTTTATCAGGAAAGAAATAAAAGTGGTAATCCTCAAAAACAATTTACAGGAGTAAATTTGTGTCAAAACTTCTTCAAAATCGGCTTCAAATACTGCGATACAATGTTTTCGTCATATCGCGCTCTCTGTAAAATAAAACGTCATTTGATGATTATCGTTTTCTAAAAACTTTTTTCTGTGCAATTCTGAGAGCTTGTTGGCACTTCTCAGAATAAGAAATGTTGTGTGCCGTGTCAGACTCCCGGAGCGGAGCAGACCTGCCTGCCCTCAGTGCCGAGGTGGATCAATGAGGTCCAGACTCACTCGGTCAATAATCTACAGCTCAGGCACCAGGTACAACCACCAGGTCGCTGAGGTCAGTGTGTGTGTCAAGATAGGAATACGTACAGTACACACGGAGGAAATGTGTGATTTGTATGTGTGTGTGAGGCGGCTGAGCATCCTAGGAAGGTTGAGGAAAAAGTCCATGTCTAGATGAGATAAGGTTTAGAGGACTGCATGTGTGTGTATGAGAGACTTTATCATAGATGTTAAACAGAACCGTAATGGGATTATCTGTCCGTGTTTATCCAGACTGTCGGGTCAGCGAGGTGAAAGCGTGTGTAGATGGGTTCGAGACCTGAAATACCCCTGGTCAGAATACCCCGGGGCCACCCCGATGTCGTTCGTTTGCAGCTCGTGAATAGCCTCGAGGCACGCTCCACCACCTACCCAGAGTAAACACGTGCGTCCACTCAGGCACGCTTGCGTGCGGAGGAGCTCCGCATGATTGATGGCCGATGCCAACGCCGCTCCTCCCAAGCATTTCCCTTCTACATGTGATGATGCAGTCTGACAAGAAGTTATTCTGTCCATTGCTGGTCTTAATATGTGACCTGACTGACTCTTAGAGATCTTTACACCTGGTCATCTACAGTATATGACGATGGGTCTCTATCTTCATGATTATGACTATTGCGCCACCTTCAAGGGAATGAGAGGTCACTGAACAGGATGACGAGGATGTACGTAAATGACACGCTTTGTCTTTCACACTCGCCAGTGAGTGCTCTAGATATCAAGGTTTATTTCTATCCAATTCCATTAGTCTCTCAGAGATTGAAGAACAATGAGCGCTCGGTCGCTACATAAACACGACATGCGTGACCTCATCGCGACCTCCATCACGTCGCCAGCGGAACAGCGGAGCCAGCGTTTCACTGATCTCGCCTTCCGATATCAACGCCACTCCGGCCACTTCCTGTACGAGCTCAACCTTTATTTTCACACCGCATTGTTCCCGCTGTTGGACCAGAGCCGTGTTTAAAGCGGATCGCTTTACAGCCTCGTCCCCGCGCCTCCTGAAAAACGGGCAACGGTTTATTTTCCTTTTCTTTCGTTTTCATTTCAGTGATGTTGAAATGAATGTTTAGCGTTCGCGTTCTTGCGTTAACGTTATCAGTAGAGCCACATTGTGTTCATGTCACACACAAAGGACAGAATGTTGACCCGGTTGCTTAAAAGGAATCACACACAACGTTGGTACAAATGTGTTTTCATTCACTCGCTGTAATTGTTTCTGGATTGAACATATTACTAGATCGTATTTTTTTGTTTTAATGCTTAATTCTCCCCCATCTTTACCACTCCCTGAATCTCCCAGTGCTTGTGTTGATCATACAGTTACCTCACATCATATATGCTCTCTGCCCTTTACCTCACATCACATATGCTCTCTGCCCTTGTCTCAGTTACCTCACATCATATATGCTCTCTGCCCTTTACCTCACATCACATATGCTCTCTGCCCTTTACCTCACATCACATATGCTCTCTGCCCTTTACCTCACATCACATATGCTCTCTGCCCTTTACCTCACATCGTATATGCTCTCTGCCCTTTACTTCGTACGCTCTTTCTTTACTTCACATCGTATATGCTCTCTGCCCTTTACCTCGTACGCTCTCTTCCTTTACCTCACATCGTATATGCTCTCTGCCCTTTACCTCGTATGCTCTCTGCCCTTTAACTCACATCGTATATGCTCTCTGCCCTTTACCTCGTACGCTCTATTCCTTTACTTTACATCGTATATGCTCTCTTCCTTTACCTCACATCGTATATGCTCTCTTCCTTTACCTCACATTGTATATGCTCTCTGCCCTTTACCTCGTACGCTCTCTTCCTTTACTTTACATCGTATATGCTCTCTTCCTTTACCTCACATTGTATATGCTCTCTCCCTTTACCTCGTACGCTCTGTTCCTTTACTTTACCTTGTACGCTCTCTTCCTTTACTTTACATTGTATATGCTGTCTTCCTTTACCTCACATCGTATATGCTCTCTTCCTTTACCTCACATCGTATATGCTCTCTTCCTTTACCTCACATCGTATATGCTGTCTTCCTTTACCTCACATCGTATATGCTCTCTTCCTTTACCTCACATCGTATATGCTCTCTGCCTTTTACCTCACATCGTATATGCTCTCTGCCTTTTACCTCACATCGTATATGCTCTCTTCCTTTACCTCACATCGTATATGCTCTCTTCCTTTACCTCACATCGTATATGCTCTCTGCCTTTTACCTCACATCGTATATGCTCTCTGCCTTTTACCTCACATCGTATATGCTCTCTGCCCTTTACCTCACATCGTATATGCTCTCTGCCCTTTACCTCGTACGCTCTCTTCCTTTACCTCACATCGTGTATGCTCTCTGCCTTTACCTCACATCGTATATGCTCTCTGCCCTTTACCTCGTACGCTCTCTGCCCTTTACCTCACATCGTATATGCTCTCTGCCCTTTACCTCGTACGCTCTCTTCCTTTACCTCACATCGTATATGCTCTCTGCCCTTTACCTCACATCGTGTACGCTCTCTTCCTTTACCTCACATCGTGTATGCTCTCTGCCTTTACCTCGTACGCTCTCTGCCTTTACCTCACATCGTATATGCTCTCTCCCTTTACCTCACATCGTAGCTCTCTGCCTTTACCTCACATCGTATATGCTCTCTGCCTTTTACCTCACATCGTATATGCTCTCTGCCTTTTACCTCACATCGTATGCTCTCTGCCTTTTACCTCACATCGTATATGCTCTCTGCCCTTTACCTCGTACGCTCTCTTCCTTTACCTCACATCGTGTATGCTCTCTGCCTTTACCTCACATCGTATATGCTCTCTGCCTTTACCTCACATCGTATATGCTCTCTGCCTTTTACCTCACATCGTATATGCTCTCTGCCTTTTACCTCACATCGTATATGCTCTCTGCCTTTTACCTCACATCGTATATGCTCTCTGCCCTTTACCTCGTACGCTCTCTTCCTTTACCTCACATCGTGTATGCTCTCTGCCCTTTACCTCGTACGCGCTCTTCCTCACATCGTATATGCTCTCTGCCCTCACATATACGCTCACCGTGCTCATCATATACGTTCACTACTTGTATTGTTTGCTCATCGCTTTAACAGCTAGGAATCTTTCTGTGCTCACTACTTAGTGTATAACAGTGTATGCAAATAGTATTTCTAAGTATTTCCACATCTTGTATTTCAGATTTCGGATTCCTGTTAGTGGGTTTTTTTTTTTTTTTTTTTTAAGTCTAAACCGTTGAATCAGCAGGAAACGGCACCAAACGGTCACTCCGGGGATTTTATTTGTCCTGTTGATGTTTTTACGCAGGTTGTTTGCTAATCTTTTTTGCTCAGGTTTGGCTCCAACCGGTGGGGCCATCATGTCTAACCACAAGTCATTAGCAGTGGAGACAGACATTCCAGCTATGCCCCACACACACACACACACACGAAAAAGTGCTTGGTTTTATATTGGGCTGTACATAACCATGGGAAATAAATACTTTATACTGAGGCAATCTGTGAACACATTCAGCATGCTACGCGCACACACACACACACACACACACACACACACACACACACACACACACACACACACACACCTGAAACTTCACAGAGCATGCTGTGAGCACTCGGTCCTCCAAGGCCAGCTGGTAGATTGATGGTGTTTGGAGGCAGCATGTTTCTGATGTCGGATTGATTCCTCCACATCACTCACGACCACATGACCTCCAGCTGACTGAATGTACAAGACAGGGTGTGTGTGTGTGTCTGTGTGTGTGTGTGGCTTGCTAATTATCAAGCACAGTGTCCTCTAGATGGAGATAGAGAGACACTGAGGCCTATGTTAGTGAGACCTACGCTCTGTAGCGGGCTCAGTAAACAAGATGCCTGACTTTCACTCATTTGTTTTCTCTCTCTCTCTCTCTCTCTCTCTCTCTCTCTCTCTCTCTCTGTTTCTCTTTCTCAATCTGATTTTCTCTGACCATTTGTCTCTCTTTGCTGGCGTCTGTTTATCTTCACCTGTTTCTTTCTGTCTTTCGATGTCCATCTTTGTCTCTCTCTCTCTCTCTCTCTCTCTCTCTCTCTCACACTGCTTTTATTACTTTTAATATTTTTTATTTCCCACTTTTGTCACTTTTTTTTCTGTCTGTCTATCTGTCTCTCTCTCTCTCTCTCTGTATCTTTGCTCTTTCATCTCTTTCTCTGGTTTGTATTTTTTTTCCCTTTTCCTTTCCTTTCTTGTTCTATGGACCTGATTTTATCTCTCTCATATTCTGGCTTTCATGCTTTATTTGTATCCATACCTTCATCTCTCTCTCTCTCTCTCTCTCTCTCTGTATATCTTTCTCCACCCTGCTTTGTCTCATTGCTTTCTCGATCTGTCTTCGTGTCTTCGTCTTTATCTCCGTCTGTCCTCCAATCTCTCTCTCTGTCTCCGTCTCTGCTTTATCCAGGTGGATTATGGAGCGTGTTTACGTTGGGCGGAGCCGGCAGCAGATCCGGGGCGGAGCAGGAACACAACCAGTTACCGCTGTCCAATCAGAGCCTGTTATTACTGCTGGTCCTGGCCAATCTGACGGACGGGCCCGACTGGCCGAACCCTTACAGACAAGCCATCACCTGCTTCAAAAACACCCAAGGTTCTGCATCTCCTTCGTCTCAGATAACACCATGAGTTTCCTTATCGTCCTGTCCTCCTAAAGCGCAGCATAATGACCTATCCAGCGCATTAACCCAGCGCTCGGCGCCTGTGCAGCCTCAGCACCACGCCGATTAGTGTTTCTGAGAGAAGAATAAAAGCTCCATTAACAGACGTTGTTATTTCCTAAAAGTTGTGATTATACACACCGCCTGGAAGCGCTGTGTCTGGAGACGCACTGACTCCAGGCGCACATAAATAACTTTAATGTTTAGCATCATAACTTTTCTGAGGAGTTCTCAAACACATAGAACTGGGAAGAAAAAAAAATCTTCCCAGTAGCAAATCTGTCTCCCAGCGTTCATATTCTGTTTTTTTTTTTTTTCTTCCTTTTTTTTTCGTTTCTCCAGATACATCCTCTATTCCATCTCCGCAGCCTCACACGTTTCAAATCAACTTCAACAGCCTGTACACGGCACTGTGCGAGCAGCAGAGGTCTGACCAGGTGACGCTGCTGCTCTACACGCTGCTGCACCAGAACTCCAACATGAAGACCTACATGCTGTCCAGAACCGACATGGAGAACCTGGTGAGATCCTGAGCCGGGCCCGTTGACCCGAGTCGATCCGCTGAATTGAAATGGGTCGTTTTTTTTGATTCACACGTCTGGGATTGAAACATGCTCAGTTTATTCAGGCTCTCTGTCCGTCTGTCTCTTTTCACCAGGTGATCCCGATTCTGGAGATCCTCTATCATGTTGAGGATAGAAACTCCCACCACGTATACATGGCCCTCATCATCCTCCTCATCCTCACCGAGGACGACACATTCAACCGCTCCATACACGAAGTGGTTAGTACACGTGCCGTTAAGGCGCCACGCCATTATTTTAGCTTTGCAAGTAACACTGAACCTGAATTATAGTGCAACAATTACGCAGAAAATGTAAGGAATGTTTCAGTAATGGCATCTGTCAGGTTCAGGGTGCAAAAAAAAAAAATAAAAATGTATAAAATAAATACGGAGAGCATCCGCATGGCGTCCCATAAATCCGTATTCATAAGAGACATGAGCACGATATCTAATCAGTTCCATGCATCGCTTCGGATGTGTATATTTGAAAAAAAACAAAAAAAAAAAACAAGGCATTATTAAAAATGCAACCCAGAATCCAGATCCCTCGTAGGATGTATGTTTTATAAGATCCGTTCGGGCGAATTATTTTTCCTTTATTTATTTATTTCCTGCCGTTGGCCGTGAGCTTTCGACCTCATGCCTCATCTGTGAAGCAGCGAAGAAAAGCAGCGGATCGAGCGACTCGGCTTTTCATCCGCAGCTTCATTCGAAATTCCGGCGAAGGGCATCAGACTCGTGCTTTCATCCACCTGTTAATAACCAGCATTTCTTTTTCTCTCTTTTTTTATTTCTTTATTTTTTTTATAGGAAGATATATTGTATAGGACGACCTAACTGAGACTTTAGAATTCAAAAGTGATGAACAGAGTGCGAGTTATATTTAGCCTTGTGATTGTAGAAAAACGTCTAAATGAAATAAACTATACTTAAGTCAGTTCATCTCCTAGTAACACTTCATTTTCTGCATAACAGCACGACCAAATATTTTATTCCTCTTAGACCACAAACACTCCATACACAATATGTGCAGCATATATATTTTTTGAATATTATTAGCTAATTATAATTCCTTAGCTTATTATTATTACCATGCTATTATTGTCACATTTATTTAAAAAAATAAACCGCCATACTTTTTATCCATTTATAGTTCCATGTAATGTTGTAGACTATCCATGAAGCAAGAATTAAAAAGTTAATTCTAGTCATAACTTGCATTTGAGCAGCTGTAAACGTTATTCTCACACCAGCCTCTCGTTAGGCTGATTAGCCAATAAAAAATTATAATAATAATTTATTTCTTATTTTAAAAAAATGCGGCATGATCTTAAAGACTTGAAATAAAGAAATGACTACGAAGCCCTAAGAGAGGAGACTATGTAGTTACGCTAAATAAACGTCCTCATAAAAAAGAAAGAAAAAAATGCTGTTTCATAAATATTGGCACCCCGTGACTCGACCTGGTGACTCTCTAACCTTTACTTACTTTATAGTGCATGGAGGCGCGTCAGGTGTTCCAGATGTTTCATGCGCTCGCCATCTTCCACTTTTTATATCCTCCTTTGTTTTTTGTTTATTTGTTTTTTTTTCTCTACAAAGAATATTTTATCAGTGATGCTGAGATTAACTGATAAATTCATCTTTTAATAAATTAATCTTTTTTTTTTTCTGTGGTGTGTGTGTGTGTGTGTGTGTGTTGATTCATCAGACACTGAAGAACATAAGCTGGTACACAGAGCGGGCTTTAACAGAGATTTCTCTCGGCAGTCTGTTAATCCTCGTGGTGATTCGCACCATCCAGTTCAACATGACCCGTACCAGGGTAAGACTCGTCCACACACACACACACACACACACACACACACACACACACACACACACACACACACACACTACCCCGAGCATTCACACTGCACACCGTACAGAGTGAGAGAGAGGAGGGGGAGTAGGAGAGAAAGGAAGGAAAGAAGCAAAGAAAGTGAGGAAAAAGGAAAGAAAGTAAAGAAAAGGCAGAGGGAATGAGAGAGAAGGAAGTGTAGGGAGGGAAAGAAGGAAATTAACAGAAGGAACGAGGGAAGAAGCAGGAAGCAAGGATTTAAAGGTGAGGGAAGGAAGGAAATTTAAGGGAAGAAAAGAAAGGGGAAGAAGGAATGAGGGAAATAAGGTAAGGGAAAGGATGGAAGGAAGAAAAAAAAAGGGAGGGAAGGAGTGAGGAAGGGAATGAGGGAACAAAGGGAATGAGGGGGAAGGAAGTAAGGTAAGGACTGATGGAAAGAAAAAGAAGAAGGAAGGCGGGGTAGGTAAGGAAGGAGAGGAAAGAAGAATATTAAGACAAGAACAGAGGTGAGGGAAGGAATTTAAAGAAAAGGAAAGAAGCAAGAGAGAGGAGAGAAGGAAGTGAGGGACTGAGGAAGAGAATGATGGGGGAGGGAAGGAAGAAAAAGGAGGAAGAAATGATTGAAGTGATTATGATATGAAGCTGATGAGTTCAGTAGTCAGTGCATGGGTTCTGATGGTTTGAGTTTTCCTACTTGGTTTTTCAGGATAAGTATCTGCACACAAACTGCTTAGCGGCTCTGGCTAACATGTCCGCCCAGTTCCGCTGCCTCCACCAGTACGCCGCCCAGCGCATCATCAGGTATGTATGTGTGTGTGTGTGTGTGTGTGTGTGTGTGTGTGTGTGTGTGTGTGTGTGTGTGTGTGTGTTTTTAGACTGGCTACTGGCCAGTTTCACAGATGGTCTTATCTGCACTGATCCAGAGCCCTTGTTTAAAAGAGCTGGACGGGGAACCCAGTAAAGCAGACCTCCATACATATACTCACAGCGCACACACACACACACACACACACACACACACACACACACACACACACACACACACACACGCGCGCGGCACGTCAACATGTTTATCCCCTGAACGTCGTACACACGCGGATAAGATTTCAGCTCACCGTGTTCCCGTCACTAATAATGACTCACAATGATGTTTGTCAGATTTTATTTGTCGGAAATTTGACCTTCGTTATTTAGACGATCATCAACAGCGTCGCCTGAGCACCACGAGAGCTCTTTAATGTGAGCTCTTTAAACATCATATTTATTTATTCATTCATTCATTCATTATACGGATTGAAGTTTCGCGTTTGTTGATGTTGATGATGTTCGTGAACTTTCCATCCGAAGATGCCAAACTGACGGGAACATTTCTATCGGTTTAATAACTGAAGTTTCGTCGTGTTTTTAGTTTCTAAACGATCAGGAAGAGAAGAAAGAGAAAATAAAAGAAAGAAAAATTTTAAAGATTTAACACGTCTAGGAGGTGATGATTAGTTCTCATTTTGTCATTTTATAGGTGTTGCCTTTTATGGAGTTTTGTGGGTGTGGCTAAAAGCTGTGAATGCTGATTGTCGTGAGCAGAAATATGACTAATATGGACAATGCGAGTTGTGCAGTTCATCAGTTCAGTAACTTTGATGATTAGGTTTGTAAGTGGAATAATAATTTTAAAAAAGTAGCTGCTTTAAGGAGGGTGAGTCAAACATTTTCCGCACTCTGGCTGTAGAATTTCAAGCTTTCAAATTCCCTGATTTAAAAAAAAAAAAAGTTTTAGGCTGAGCTGCGAGCCACGAATGCCCCGCTGTCTTCAGTTCTTCAACAGAAGTTAATCCTCGTCCTCATAGAGCTGCATTCAGGGGAGCAAACTGGTGAAAGTCAGGTGGAGAAAGATCAGGACTATAGGGAGGAAGCTGTAACACCTCCAAACAGAGCGTCGACAGCGTCAACACTGTCAATTGTTGAACCATTTTCCTGGTGATGTTCCAATACTTCTGACCCTTGAGAATCCCAGGAAACTGTAAGCGTTGATGAATTCTCCAGCTGATGGTTGACTTTTGAACTTTTTCTCGGTTGGTGATTGAGGATGTTTTGGTTCCATAACGCTCGTTGTGATGAATCCCGCGTCTCGTCACCAGTAATGAGTCCCTTGATGAACTTTCATCTTCCTTATTAGAGTATCACTCCAGATTATCTTTGCAGATCTTCTTACGCTCTTCCTTTAGTTTTCGGCACCGGGTACATCCTCAGACCACGCCGATTAGACAGAGCGGGGAAAAGGTTTTCATATAACCGGAGCGCGGATGAAAAATAAATAAATAACATACATCACTGCTTTAAGAAGGGGGTTCCTAATGCTTCGTTCCTCATCGGGTTCTTCATAGATTCTTTTTTTTCACAGCTTTTGCTGCTCCTTAACCCCTGAGTTTGTTTGCTTTTTTTTTTGTTTGCACGTCTGCGTTACTAAGCGTATCATTTCCCTCGTCTTCGCCAGCCAGATTTGCCATGACTTCATTCGTGAGTGAAGAAACCGGCTCCGAGATGAGAGCATAGCATGCTAGCAGGCGTCTAGCGTTGATCGCATGTCCTCATTCTGTCTTGAGCGTCATATAAACCTATGTCATGAAAGGGGGAAAAATGAAGCATCACATTCTTTAATTTGATTGACCACCTTTAAAAAAAAAAAAAAAAAAAAAAAAACCATTGACTTTTTTTCCATCACTCATTATCTCTGGCCGAGGAGCCGGCCGTCCACTGCCAAGGTGGATTAGCGAAACAGCGTGTCGGTTATTGGGCGAGCGAACAGCGGTCGTGGCAACGCCGTATTTGCCTTAGCAACCGCTCTGACGGCTGCGACGCGAAGGGGCCCAGCGCCCTAATTACACATTCCAGCGTTAGGATTAGCGGTTAGCTCACGACACAAACGGCGATGTGGCAGATTTTTGGGTTTTGGGGAGATTTTTTGGGGGGGTTTTAGTTACACACATCAGGGCCGCTTTTATAGAAAGCCGTTAGAGGAAAGTGTAGCAGCGTTTCCTCGCACAAATTAGGAAAAGCAAACGTTTGCTGGCATTCGCTAATAAGTGGAAATGTTTTGTTGTGTTAAGTGTGTGTGTTTTATATTATTTTTTAGCACTTTTTTGGTGCTAGTTCAGCTTTCCTTTTCTCGGTGTGTGTGTGTGTGTGTGTGTGTGTGTGTGTGTGTGTGTGTGTGTGTAGTGTGTGTGTGTGTGTTTCATTCCTTTAGTGATTTTGTTTTTGCACTGCTTTTCCTGTTCTGGTGTTTAGTTTGGCTCGAGTATGTGTAGCGTGTAAGCGTAAGAGCATTTTCATTCCCTGTATTCCCCAGTTTAATCGTGTGAGAGAGAGAGAAAAACAGTGAGAGATGGACATAATTTATTAATGAACGTTCAACAGCAGACCAACAACAGACCCTGAAACGTCAACAGACATGAACACACAGCCATCATCGTCGGGGAAAAAATGCCGCGATGCATACTGAACGATACAAACAGCTATTTGATGTTTACACACACACACACACACGCGCGCACACACACGCACACGAACAGCATGGCAGGAGTGTTATAAATGTAATGTGGCCGTGCTCCACTTTCCACTACCCGTTACAGCGGTTTGCCAAGAAGCACTCTGCACTTTCCTGCGCGCTGATCAGCTCCAGAGTTTTATGAGGCCGAGCGCTTGGCAGCGCTTCACTTGTTCCTCCGCTCACTTCAAGATCATGGAAATTCTTTGTTGCCGGTTTAATCGCGGCTGTTAAGCTCGCGACGGTAGCGTCTTTGACCTAACGCTCCTGAAACGGCGGCTCGAGCTACGGTCGCACTCTCCGCGTTGGAGTTTGGAGAAACTAGCTTAAAAAATAAATCCTGTTTTCATTTTATTTATTTATTTATTGTTCCACTAAATTCAGACTTCTCAAATGACTGTTTCACTAATTCACTAATGTGTTCAAAAGTTTGTTCACCGCCGACCATGACACGCACATGTTCTTGTTGTAGATCACGTTCTTGCTTTAGACCCTGCTTTGATATTATAATAAGCTCCAATCTTATAGGAAGGAAGATTTTAGGAAGAATTATGGATTTGCCATCATTCTCAGACACACACACGCACACACATTCACCACTCTGCTCGAAAATTCGTAATTTAGAGCTGAGTAAAAGTAAAACGTGTCCTAAAATATGAACTTAACTAAAGGAACTAAAGTACACAAACTCGGTGACGTCCCTAACTGCTGGACACACACCTACTGTGAAGCATGGGTGGGACAACTGACGTCTCCTGCTGTCCAGATGAAAATCAGACCATTAGCTCATTAAAAAAATAAAATAAATAAATGCTTGATTTGATTAGATTTTTTTCCTTTCTTTCCCCCTACTAATGTCATCCTGATGATTCCGAGCGTATTCAGAATTCTCAGAACGATTTGAAAGACCAGAGAAATGTACGCTAGAAACGACGTAACGTTCATCCATTTCCTCTGTGTAGATTCAGCAGATTTTGCGAGTTATTAGCGAGAGACTTCGCTCTTTGATGCCCTGCACTCTGGACTCTGATGCCAAAACGCTGATTGCTCCTCTGCTTTCTGCGGTCTGCTATTAAAGCGGCGTAATGATTCCAGTCTGTCCGGATGAGGCTTCTTCCTCCGCGCGCAGGAAGTGAGAGGAAACGCAAGGCCGAGTCTGCATTAGTCATAAAGGATGAGCCCGAGCCGGACCACACACTCGGCATCGCGTCCCGTCTCGCTAGACCCGACCTTCCGATCCGTTTCTTTTTCGCTGCGTGTGAGATTTGTAGAAACGGCAGCGTGTTACCGCTGGCTCTGGAGGTCGTTCCGGCAGAACGTGTCGTTTCATTTCTAATGGACCGCGGGTTAAGCTTTGCCCTCCAAACCAGCGTTTTTTTTTTCTTTTTCTTTTTTCTTTTTTTTCTTATGACGAGCTCCCTGGTGCGGTGTTTATTTTCAGAACCACGCTATCGCTCGCTGAGCGTCCGTTGCATTCGCCATCCAATAAAAATCAGATGCAAAAAATAATAAAACCCTCAAAGATTTGGGAAACTGAAAGTTTTTTTTTTTGTACCTCTTTCATCACAGCAATTTATTAGCATGTCATACTTTTTGTGTTTTTATACCCAACGTTTAATGTTGCGAACCGTCCATAAAACAACTCCCTGCTCTCGCCGGTTTGTAGAGTCACATTCTCGAGAGACTACAAACTGAAACGTTTACATCGTATTGTTGTAAAGCGCTGGGACTGGAGTCTCCTTCCAAAAAAAAATAGTAATAATAATAAATAAATAAATCACCTTATCCTAGCGCTTACACACCTTTCTTCCCTTTTTTTTTTTTTTTTTTTTGTGTCCCTGCATCTTTAATATCAATCCCAGTGTTGGCTGTTGCTATAGAAACTATTGATTGTGGGGGATGGGGCAGGATTTTTTCCTCTCTTGCTCGATTCTTTTTTTCCTCTCTTGCTCTGAAACTTTTATGTACTTTCCTGACTACAACCGTGAGAATGTCTGAAATCTGATTGTCTCTCGCATTTCCGCGCATTTCGAGCGACGGCATCCAGCTGCGATTACGGCAACGTGGCCGGCCTCCCGAAGTACGGTACAGATTTTGCATAAAAAAATTCACAGCATGATGTTTTTAGAAATATATTAAGAGGTCTCCTTATTAGTTTTAAAGCTCCCGTAGTTTATTATTACTTTAATTACTTTTTTTTATTTGTTACAAAGTGTTTGTGTGTGTGCGTGGGTTAACTGATTATTGCTGAGCTGCAATTTTCCAGAGAACAGCAGAGCTGTTGAGCAACAAGCCCGGGAGGCGGGGGCTCTTCTTATATGGGGTCACATTAGGGAGAAAAGCAAAAATGTGCGTTCACACTGAGCGTTGACAAATGATTAAAAATAACTTTGAGTGAGTGAGAGACCCTTTAACGTTAATGATGTCGTGTTTTAACGTGGTCAGTTGTGAGTAATGAAAGTTATTTCTGTAGTTTGTTAGAGCGTTAGTTTGCGTCTCGCAGTAAGGATAATGATGACAAACGATACACAGCATAACCTTTACCCCCCCCAGAGATCAGCTCAGATCCCCTGCTGATTCCTATTTTATTTCCTTTTAACACTTACAAACTGCTTTACGTCTGCCGAGCTCTTAAACTCACCCTAAGCCCTGCTGCTCTTATCTTATTATCTTCACTTGTTTTTTTTTCCTTCTCTCCATGATGTCTGGCACTTTCACATTTAACACCCTGGGTTTTTTTTTTTTTTTTTTAGATTATTAAAAAAAAAAAAAACTAAAGAAAAGAAAGGGGGAAAAAAAAAGCCAGTGTCTCAGCAGGGAGCTGATAAAGACACACATGGCGATGCTCGTGCTAATGATTTAACGGCTCTCCCGAGACCTGTTTGTTAGGCTGAGAGTTTTTTTTTCTTCTTCTTCTTTTTCCTTCTTCTCCTCTTCTAGCTCTGTAGCACTTATTGATTTTGTGAGTGATGTGCGAGTCAGTCTAGCACTTCATACTAATTGGTACGGACATGAATTCTGCAGCTCGTTCTTAACCGATATCGACCAATTTAATCGCGGCCGCGTCGCACGCCACAGTCGCGACAGATCAGCACCTCGGCGCTAACCTCACAAGACGGACGTTTATCTTTATTGATGATTTTTAGTTCACCCCCCCCCCCCCCTTTCTCAGTGAGGACTGATCTTGCTGGACGAGTGCTGCCTGACGTTCCGCTCCATTTAATTACAGATTTATCACACTGGGAGCACGCTCGTACGCTCCCATCTAAGCCACGAGCTCTCATTTTAACCTCTGGACAGAGAAAAGTTTCAATCGTTAATGATGTTCTTACATTGTGTTCGGACGTTGAGACTCTTTATTCCTTCAGTCGTTACTGTAGCGCCGTTAGTCAGAAGGCAGTGGTGTGATCATCACCGCGGTCAAAAACACAGCTCGTCAGACCAAAGAGAAATTTCAGTTGAAGATAACGTCTAACAAAATACCTCTGACAAAATACCTCTGAACACATCAAGATACACTTATACACTTTAATATGAAACATTTTTTTCAATTAAAAATAATAAGTTGTTTTAATATAAAATCTATTATTTTCTACTAAATCTAATTGTTTTTGTAAAAAAAAAATTTATTGATTTTTTTTTAATGATTGAATGTTCATCATTAAAAATGCTAATATATATTAAAATTTCAATTAAATAAAAAATGCAGGAAGTATAAAAAGGAAATTGTACTTTAAGAGAAATTAATTTAAAAACTATTTGGAGAATTTGTGTGTGTGTGTGTGTGTGTGTGTGTGTGTGTGTGTGTGTGTGTGTGCACGCTTGTGTGTGGGTTACGCTTCACACTCCCACAGCTCTGTACAGGATAAACACGACACCGAGTAAACAAATGGAAAAAAAAAATTTGTTATGCCACTAGCAGAGTTTTTAAAATATAAAAATTCAAAACATCCCATGCTCGGACATTAACATCATTCGTTAGTTTTTATTAACTGATTTTATTTTCTAATAACCAACGACTACCAGTGGCCAGAAAAATAAAATAAAGTGTAAGGTAGTTAAATCGAACCTACAATAAAATAAAATTGAAGTTTGCAAAAATAAAAATAAAGGAAATAATAATTTTTTAAAAAATATCAAAATACCAATAAGAATAAAAGGAATAAAGTTTACAAAAAGTCAATCAAATCCATATTTTAAAAATTTAAATAATTGTAATAATTTTACATTTTTTATATAACTTTTGTGATTTATTTTAAAAAATTGCGAAGCTACCTTATGTGTTTTCTCGTCTGTTTAAAGTAATAATTTTTTTGAAGGGATATGAAGTTTTTTTTTTTTTTTAAAGCACAGATAAGGAAGGCTGATTTACTTTGACATAATATAACTTGATATAACTTAAACATAATATAATATAATATTTTTTTGCAAGTATTCTTTCTTTTCTTCTGATACTGGCAATTTTAAGTTACAAAACTTCCTTCCTTGCCTGATTTAAGAGTTAAATCAATATATAAATATATGTGTGTGTGTGTGTGTGTGTGTGTGTGTGTGTGTGTGTGTGTGTGTGTGTGTGTTAGGTTAAAGGCTGTCACTTAAAGCATTTAAATCCTGCATAAGTAAACAAAAATTGAGTAAATTATTAAATTATGGTGCTTGGGCAGAAACGTTAGTAGTGCTGGTTAAAATGTCTCTTTGTTGTCCTGACCTTTGACCCTGTAATCAGGTGCCCACACATTTTTGTGATCAAGTTTTTAAAACCACTTACACCAATGCCAAGTGGTTAAAATGTTGTGTTTACTATTAAAAACCTAATAGCAAGCTTATTTACTTTATTATAAATTAATATTTAATTAAGACCGCTTATGCTAATGCTAATGGCTTGCATACTTATTTACGTATCATTTAAAGCTATGTGTTTCAGAGTGACATTGAGATTTAATAATAAATGAATAAGTCTAGCTAATATAATTGTTAGTATGATATTTGTCACCTTTTTCATTTACATTCAGATTCCTGTTTCTCCTTTATGAAGAGTTCGTAGTTTCCATTGTCCTAAATGTTTCTTTTTAAGCACATAGTGAGGAGAAACACGTCACCATCACGTAGCAAATAACTCGATATTAGATACCATTATTATATGTCCATTATTAGAAATTAGATATTAGAAATGTTTTAGGTGTCACATGTTACTATTTTACGAAACGCACTTAACATGTCGTACAGCGGCTGAACACGACTCCACCCTCTCCCCCCTCCACGGCTGATCAGCTTTTTCATTAATAATCTCGCTCCGTACCTGAACACACTCCTTGAGCGTCTGTACTCTCTCCAGTACTGCAGGTTCACCTGGTTTAGTTTGTTGATCTGACAATAAACTCAAAGAAAAAGAAGAATAAACGGAAATTGACCTTCACAGCACCTGCTGTTACTGATGCTTTGACTGGCACACCTTCAGGAGCCCGACAGCGGTGATGTCATCGCGCTCGACTTCTTCTGCGTTCAGGAGCGGTTCTCTTTAGAACTTTTGCCACCGAAAACCTTAATATGATGCCGGACATGGAAAGTTTACTTGTGTTAAATGTAAGCAGGTGTGATGTGTGCCTTACGCATTCAGATCGCATACGTGTTTGTTTATTTATTTATTTAAATATTTATTTCTGTAATCCACCCCGTTCCTCGCACGCTGTTTTTGTTCGACTGATTCGCAGGTTCATTTATAAATGCGCAAAAAGCATCAATGTGCACTAATCACTGATCTGATCTGTTTGCTTCATCTGAGCCATGTGCATTTTTATCCATGCTCTTTCTTTTCGTGTGTGTGTGTGTGTGTGTGTGTGTGTGTGTGTGTGTGTGTGTATATATACGGGGAGAGAGAGAGAGAGAGAGAGAGAGAGAGAGAAAAAAAACACAGCAGGAGCGGCACCCAGGAGATGTGAGAGACAGAGCCGGTTATTTTTAACAGCGAAGACCATCATGGGAACACACCATACCGTCTACCGCTTTTCCTCCCGCTATGACACACACACACACGCACACACACATATGCGTGCGACTGTCGTCTGAACACTTCGGAATAAGAAAATAGATCGGGGGTGGAGAAGTGCGAGAAGAGCACTGGGGGGGGGGGGGGGGGGGGGCCCCCGAGAATTCAGAGAAAACTCATACAGCGAGGAATGGGTCCATGTTTAAGTCTATCTCTTTCTCACGCGCTCACACACACGCTCACACACAGATTCAAGCTTTAGGAGCAGACAGACTGAATGCTGTGTGTGTGTGTGTGTGTGTGTGTGTGTGTGTGTGTGTGTGCGCGCGCGCGCCTGCTAGTCTGGCTATGCATTTTTCGTCTCAGCAGGTCACAGTGACACAGCGTTCAAGGGGCTCTATCTAGCCCAAACACCCCCCCGCGCACACACACACACACACACACACACACACACACACACACACACACACACACACACACACACTCACGCACACAAGCGC
>JAAGKR010007163.1:12731-34571 GCA_011419295.1 Clarias macrocephalus | reverse complement strand
TATATATATATATATATATATATATATATATATATATATATATATAATATAATGGATTTTTTTTTTCTAATGCACAATGTCAAAGCAATGCAGTTAACCCAAAATACAACCTGGTGAGCACACTGCTGTGTATATTTGGTAGCTTGTCTGCTGTAGCCATTCCATGTATCAACACACAACATTTTGCAGAGAATAGTTCAAAAACATTCTGTGAGCACTAGATGTGCAAGCTTGTTAGAGAGAGGTGTCAGTGGGGAATGACTGGTTTGAGCTGACAGGAAGTCTCTGTTAAATCAAATAATCATGCTTTTTTACACATCAGACCTTGAGGTGGATGAGCAACAATAGCAGACCACATCAGGTTTCACTCCTGTCAGCCAAAAACAAGAATCTGAGCCTGACTCAAACAGTTGAAGATTAGAAAAAGACCAGATGGTATTTTTCAGTGATTATATGAGAAAATATATACTTCCTGGCAGCTGAAAAAACCTGGCAATTCCTTATTAGGAAAGTGTTTCCAGAGTGACGCTCACTTCTTACACCATTCATCACCTATTTTCATTCTGATGTAAACATTAACCTGGCCTCTTCATGACCTCTTCAACCTCTGCATCATTTTATACTCTGTGCTGCTGTGATTTAAGTAATGGTGGACCTGTGCCTCTGTAGTGATTCATGTCCTGCAACACCCATGCTCAATGCAGACAAAAATCCATTATTAATTTAAATGTGTAGAGACACCGTAACTATCAAATACAGTTTTATCGGCACTTGTTCAACGAAAACAAAAATAAATTTGATCTCAATATATTTCAGAGAATTAGTCGAAAATATAATACAGTTAACCATTGTGTGTTTTCAAGGTACAATAAAGTACAATTACATTTTACCAGAAAGCTTTTTAACTGTCATTGATTTTTGATCGTGTGAAATGAAGTTTAAAGTAGATAAATTTTAAAGTTATAAAGACCAGCCACCTGGCTCCAACTCTATTTTCACTTTCTCACAGGTATCAGGAGTGAAGAATCTGGTACAGGCGATGTACTGGTTCAAACATGGTTCAGGAGAATCACATGCAGGGAGACTCATGGACACCACAGTGATCAGTCTAAGAGGAGCTCTGAGGCTGGTTTTCCCACACAGAGCTGCATTTACACTGCTCAAGGGCAACCCTAAACCTACTACTGATGGAATTTACTATACTGTGCTGTGGCAGCATGAGAAAAGATCCTCTTTGGGAATGGAAATAAATACAATGCAAAAAGTAAGATGTAATAAATCTTCCATTTCATTGAGAGGCAATTTAGCCTAATCTATCAACTCTTTTTTAAATTTTTATCTTGCAGTATTAGAAATGAAAATAGCTGTTTTTTCCATGCAGGTGGAATGTGTGATGTAATGTAATGTGTCAATTAGGCATGAGGGGCATGAGGAAAGAAGGCGTAACTGGGACACGTGAAAAGTGGGGTTGATCCACCGCATTGTTGAGGGGAGCAAGAACTTAACAGTGTCATCTTAATGATGAAGGGCCCAATGTAACAGGGAGTGAGTTGACAGGAGATGGCCTTCAGGGCACCTGCGTTCTGCTTGTATCTTGTATCTTGTCCCCTTGTATCTTCTGCCAACCCGTAATAGCATTTTTCAAGCTTGCAGCCAGGTCTTTTTGCATCATCAGATGAAGGCTTGTGTGGACAGGACGTTGACCTCCTCATCCTGTGAAGGGAGCAAGGGTGGTTGATACCATAAACAGCACTGGAAAGTATACAGGCTGGTAGAAGACAAGACCTGGGGGTTGTGGGCGTACTCTACCCAGGGCAGGAACTTGCTCCACGAGGTGTCATCCCAAGAGGCCATGCACCTCAGGGCGACCTCGAGGGACTGGTTCTTCCTCTCGGTCTGACCGTTAGATTGGGGGTGAAACCCTTAGGACAGGCTAGGAGTGGCCCCGATCAGTTTACAAAAGAAAAGGTAAAATGTGGGCCCCAGTCTGAGACGATGGCCTTTGGGAGGCCATGGAGAAACATGGCCAATCATGAGCCATGAGTTTTGGCAGGGGGATAAAGTGGGCGGCTTTCAAAAACTGATCCAACACGGTCATAAGGCAGGTGTAGCTGTTGGACGTGGGTTACCCTGTGACGACGTCCAGAGTAATGTTGGACCATGGACGCTACGGGACAGGCTGGGGCCGTGTTGACATGTCTAGATCGCACGCAGATGTCACATGCCACCACAAAGCTGGAGACGTCCTCCTTGAATGTGGGCCACCAAAACAGCTGCTGGGTTTACGCCAGGGTGCAGGCCGATGATGGAATTTGCTATACATGAGAAAAGATCCTCTTTGGGAATGGAAATAAATACAATACAAAAAGTAAGATGTAATAATTCCTCCATTTCATTAAGAGGCCTCTTAGCCTAATCTCTTAATCTCCCAACTCTTTTTTGAGACTCCTCTCGGGTGGCAAGAGAGTTTAGAGCTGGGTGCTCACTCCAGGACCTGAGAATACAGGGAGAGAGGAACAAAGAGGCGTTTAGGGGGAGCATTGCTTGGCCCCAGCTTGTGAACCAAGGCTTATTTAACTCTGGTCTCAATGTCGAGTTCTGCTGCGGCGAGCAAGGAGGGAGGAGGCAGAATAGTGTCATTGGCGTTGGTATCGTGAGTGGCCGTAAATTGTCTTGAGAGGGTGTCCTGCTTGAAATTCTTCGATCCTGAGTCATAGGAGAGGGTGAAGTTGAATCTGGAGAAAAAGAGGGACCACGGAGCCTGGTGGGTGTTGAACCTCTTGTCCCGTAGGTACTCAAGGTTTCTGTTATCAATCCAGACTAGGAAAGGAACCTCCATCCCCTCAAGCCAGTGTCTCCACTCCTCCAGAGCCAACTCGCGATTACCAATGCCATAATTTCTTTCGGCGGGGGTTAGAAGGTGAGAGAAGACCTCCACGACTGTGATGGGTCCAAGATGGTTAGGATAGGGGCGGACATGAATCGCTTCTTAGGTTCAGAAAAGGCTCTCTTGGATTTCAGGCCCCAGCGAAAACGGTTCTTAGGAGAGGAAGCTTTAACCCGGATGTGGTTGGTAGAAGTAAGTGAAGCCCAGGAACCTCTGGAGTTCCTGCCGTGAGATGGGAGCGGGCCAGCTTGCGACGGCTTGGAGCTTGGCGGGTTCCATCTTGATGTCTGTGGGGCCGATAATGAACCCAAGGAATGTGGTGGACATGGCATGGAACTCACATTTCTCGGCTTTGACGAACATGTTGTTTTCCAGCAGTCTCTGCAGCACCTGCCGAACGTGGTGTTGATGTTCTTTTATGTCCCGAGAGAAAATTGGAATATTGTCCAGGTAAACAAACACTGATGAATTGAGGAAGTCCCTGAGAATGTTGTTAATGAGGGCCTGAAAGACTGCGGGGGTATTAGTAAGACCAAAGGTGACCACCAGATATTCATAATGTCCCTTTGGTGTGTTGAAGGCTGTCTTCCACTAATCTTTCTCCACTGATTACCAGAAGCTAAGAGCCATGAAGTTTTACACAAAAAACCCAAGATTGTCCCAGTTGAGTGTTTCAAATGAAATGAAAATGTAGAGTTAAAATAGGATGTTGTGCTGTTTTGATTGTGATTCAACCGCACAGGGTCAAAACTGACCCACAAATGTCAGTGATTTAGCCGATAGAGGAAGTTTAAGAATTACAGCTTTTAGTAAATTAATTACACCTTTTAGTAAATTAACTAATTACAGCTTTTAGGTTTAAAGTTTGAGTTATTTCCTGCAACAGTATAGGTCACATGACTTGCAACTCCAGAGTATGAATGCCTTGTGATAGATGTAGTCCACCGTGCTACACGCACACAAATGTTCGAAATTGGTGTTCTAAAATAAGAGATAATGTAAAATAAACTACAATAACTACAATTTCTATTTATTACAAAATACTGCATAAACAAAAATCATAAACCCAAAATAATTTATTTATTTATTCATCCACAGTAACCTCAGATGGTCAGATGGATACTCAGCATTTTCCATGAAAGCTTGGTGTAAGGCAGGAATAATTCTTGAATGTCCACACTACCACATACTCCTTCACACATAGGCAATTTAGGACATTAAATTACTAACTCTACTGGTATGTCTTTAGAAAATAACTTGAGTTCCTTAAGCCAACCTATATGGCGTATTAAAGCTAAAGGTCCAATAAGAGCAGGCCATCAGTTCAAAACACCCAATCATATGTAAACCTGGGCCTGGTTTACTACTGAACAGTATTACTGTAGACCTCATTATCTCTTTGTCCTAGCAGGAACAATGATCAAACTTCTTGCTATTTTTGGCCTCCTCATAACAGGTGAGTGACATTTTGAATGATTTGATTTAAAACAATAATGGTGCATATACATTTTTATTAATCATTACTTTTTTTCACGTAAATCATCTGACATTAATGTGATAATGTAACTATAAAATGTAGTGAAAAGTGGTTGAGAGACCACAAAGATAATTTAGTGTGTGTCATGCACACTCGTAACACGACCGGCACTAGGACCCGGAAGTTGTACGGTCGGGTTTCCAGGAAGCATAAAAGGAGACAAAATGGCGCTTCACATTGCTCAGTCATTGAGTTCGCCCATGCCTTTGCTGACGCTACGCCGACTATTCTGTGAGTACTCACCGATTCAGGTTGCTTCTTTGATTGAGTGTGTGTTGCTAGAATGCGGGTTTATTTGTGTAGATCCTTGCTCTTCGCCTAAGAGAGTTCTTAGACTAATCGCGTGGTTATCCTGCCTATTCATGCTGCTTCCGCGTTTGGGTTTACCATCCACGCTACATGGGCTAACTGCTAAGGCTTTTCTGTTTATCCTTTGGTTGCTCGTGACAGAATGACTGAGCCAAAAGCAGTAAACCCAGCGGAGTTTGCTCGTCTCTGTGATGTGGTTGACCAACATGCCGAACTGATCAATAAGCTCCGTGGTGAAGTCGCGTCTCTCCGAAAGGACCTCCAAGATGTCGCGGCCTTGTGCCGCGAGGTCGCAGAGTTACGGCAGGAGAACGCGACCCTCCGCGGGGTGGCTGCTCAATCGGCTGTTGCCACGCCCGTCACACCAGATACTCCACAGACCGACTGCGCGTTGCGCTTCTCGTCTCGTTGCAATCCGGGCAGGCAGCTGAGTGGGCCACGGCGGTTCTCCGATCAGATTCAGACACTGCTTATTCATATGGAGAATTCACCCTTCAACTAAAGCTAACGTTTGAACATCCTGCTGCTGAGGTGGAGACCGATATGAAATTGTACCATCTGCGGCAGGGAGGGTCGTTCGTGAGTCGCTACACCGCGGATTTCCGTACTCTCGCTGTGCAGACCACATGGGGAGACGCCGCCCTCTGGACGGCCTACTACGAGGGACTGGCTTCACGCATAAAAGATGAACTTGCCGGACGGGAGCTTCCGACCACACTGGAGGGACTGATTTAGCTCGCTCTCCGGATTGACCAGCGCCTGCTCTCCTGTTCGAGGCTAGCCCCCCGGACCCTGCCGACCATCATGCCATCTTTTTCACACGCCACATCCCGACCACCAGCCTTCACCACCACCGCTATGGCACCCGCCAGATCTCCACCTCCCGCAGTGGTTGACACCGGAGCCGGGGAACCCATGCAATTAGGACGCGCTGAGCGAGAATGACGCTTCAGGGAGGGACTTTGTGCCTATTGTGGGTCAGGAGCGCACCATAAAGCCATCTGCCCTCTTCGCCCGGGAAACGCCCAGGCCCGGTGAACCATGGAAGCAGTTCACCGGGCTCCCTCTATCTCTCCGCCACCACGCCCAGCGTCTCTCGTCTCACGGTTCAGGTATACCTCCAATTTGGCCACAAATTGTTCTGTCAAAAGTTCTGCGTTCATCGACTCTGGTGCCGCGGGAAACTTTATTGACTCTTCCTATGCCAAAAGATTGGGGTTGGACACTGAAGTGTTATCCCAGCCAGTTCGGATTACATACACGTCGACGGCCGGCCCCTCTCCTCCGGCCCCTCTCCTCCAGCCCCATCATCGCCCAGACTTGACCCATAACCCTCATCATCGACCAACACAAGGAAACAGTCGATTTCACCTCACCTCCATCTCCTCTCCACTCATCATCCTCGGACACCCCTGGCTTCTGCAGCATGATCCTCTCATCTCATGGTCTCAGAACCGGATCCTCCAATGGGGGCTGACCTGTCTCGAACTCTGCCTGCGGGCACCGGCTGGGACGTGCTCTAGGGAGTCCGAGGCCCCTGATGTTGACACCAACATCATCCCGAGGCTTATCGGGACCTGGCTAAAGTCTTCTGCAAAAGACGCGCCACCCACCTTCCTCCTCATTGCCCCTACGACCTGGCCATTGAACTTCAGTCAGGTTCTGTTCCCCCCCGTGGCCACCTGTACTCTCTCTCCACCACTGAGACGCGGGCGATGGAGGAGTATGTATCCTCAGGTTTATAATTCATACTTCACATTATTTTTTAAAAAGTACAAATATTATAGAAACTAATGTTGGATGCAAGAAATACTGACACACGAGGCAATGCAGTTTCATCTGTTTCTGACATAAGTCTAACTGTAAAGAAGCATTTAGTAGCTACCTGTACATTTGCTTTTGCATGAAAGTGGAAATTTAAGAATAATGTTTAAGAATAATGACAAACACTTATAAAAATTATTGAATAAGGGCTCAAGTAAATGCATAATGCAGCAGCTCTACTGTTATGCTGTGGTTGACTCTTTGTGTTCCTGTTGAAATGAATTCTAAAATAAAACTAGTTTTAACTAGGTTGTAGAACTTGATGGTGCTCAATGTAAAATGTTACTAACCTGCTAAAATGCAGAAAGTCCATAGTGTGTAGTGTAGGAAGTGCAGTGCACAGCATGCCACAGGTGTCAGTACTTCTATACGGGTCTATAAAAATCCAGATTATGCCAAAACCCACATTCCCAGAACCACATAGGCATCCTGTAGGAGTGTAATGTATATATATTTTTTATAAAGCAAGGTTAAACTAAACACTACTGAGTCATACTCTCATGTATCCATGTAAGCATTTGATTAATGAAACATTTGTTTATAATTTATAAAATAGTTAGTATACAGAGGGGTGTGGTTATATAAAAACATAGCAGATGTTATATCTGATAACTTCGGGACCTCAGCAGAGCACTGAAAGGCATTTCAATCAGCATATGTTTGGACAGGCATCACACAATAGGTTAATAGAAACAGTACATTGTGTAAGAAAAACACTTGCAGAAACACTTGTTACCTGCTCTCAGTCTCGAAGCAAAAGTTTGCCGTGTGTGTCGTTTTCCACCCACAATAGTGGCGAAGCCTCTTGTTCATTCACACCTTTGCAGCAAAACCACAAATGCATTTAAAATTTTCCAGAAGTACTATATTCATGTATTTTAGATTGCTAATCAGTTACTAGTTGAATCTAAGTGCAGTTCGTTTTTTTTTAAAGATATAAGATAAGCCTATATACAGAGGGACTCAAAAATTTTTTTCAAACTCCTTATGTTTCCACTAAAGATGTCAGTAGTAGCCCCATCGTTGAGGCTATCAGGTGAACATCAGAAGAGAGACATATATTTTTCATCCTGAAGTGTGTATACATTTTTTTTCCGTTCATAGACGGAAGTACAAGAAAGCAAACTGAACTGTGAACATGTGAAAAAGGTCTCATAGCACTTTTCTGGTTTTGGGTACAAGGGCACAGGCCAAGTGCCGAAGCCATAGCAGCCATGATGATGCACTCCATCTTGTGTGATATTTTTATACAGTACTTCCACAAACACAATTTATTATTTTTATATTAGGATTTTGTTTGTTTGTTTGCTTTTTTAAGCCTTTTTTTTTTTAGTTTATTTAACTAACTATGACTGGGAGAGCTGGTGACCGGCAGTTAGTGTAATTAACAAATGCAATGGTGAAGGCATCCAAAATATGCAATAATCTCCTTTAAATCGTCATATCGCTACTTATGCTCTGTAAGGCCTTCATAATGGCTCTAATCTGAGGTTTTATCTGTGATTTTTGAGTCTGGTACTGTACCTCTAAATGAACTTGTGAATGAATAATGATGAGTGAATGGGTCAGTGGTAATAGTGGGTATGAATGGATTTTTTTCTGATCCACAATGCCAGGGTGCCATCCCAATTTACATGTCTTTGGACTGTGGAGGAAACCAGAGTACCCAGAGCAAACTCACCAAGCACAGGGAAAGCATGCAAACGCCACACACAGACCCAGAGTAAGAATCGAACCCTTGATCCTGGAGGTGCGAGGCCACAGTGCTAACCACTATGCCACCATGCTGCTTTATAGAGTTCAATGTTGAAAAATATTAACCAACTCAGTTTGGACTTAATTTTGGACAGGCACTCTCAAACTGTTGCTAAATGCTTTGTTTGTGTTTATATTATATTTATACTCTCTGCCCATTTTAATAGGATTTTTTAAAAATAAAATGTGGGGGGGCCTGTGCCCCAGCAGAGCTTCATGTTTAGCAACGGCCATGCAAATTAATGCAGGAGTTATTTTGATATTCGTCATTTTTTCTCCACTGCACTGGTACACTGGGTTATAGGGTCTCCCCCTCCTGCCATATCCCACTTTAACCACACTTTAACAACTGCATGTGCATTTGCAAGCTCCTGGCTATGATTGCAGACTTGTTACAGCTCTTGTTGCCTTATTTCTGTGCCAAAGACTTCATGCTGTGGATTGAATTCACCTTGCTCCCTGGACTTGGACTGGATGTTGGAAGACATTTTCTGGAACAGCAGGGGTTTTGCTTATTGTTAAAATGTAAATAGATTTATGGCCACAGGGCACCCAGCGTTTATACCAAACAGGGAAATATACTTGAACTTTATTTAAGGTTATTTAAGTGAGCAATAAAATGAACAATAGTTTTAAGGAGACCTCAGCAAACCAGGGTTATCACAATAATGCTTTTACTGAATGATACTCCAATTCCTTCTCGGATATACTTAGTTTGCCAGTTATACTTAATTATGCATAAATTCTAAGTACCAGAATTTGTTTTGCATGTTTGCTAAAGATAAAAAAAAAACTGTTTTAAAATATTGGACCAATCAAAGCAATCAAAAGATTCAAAATGTCCAATCACATGACACTGGGACTGGTTTTCTACTAAGCACAGGTTCGTTAGACTGCATTATCTCTTTGTCTTAGCAGGAACAATGATCACATTCTGTGCTATTTTTGGCCTCATCACAGCAGGTGAGTGACATTTTAAATGATTTAACTGTAAATAATAATAATGCATATTCATTTTCTTTTCTTCTTTTTTTTGTCACTTCTTTCAGTTAAATCATCTGCTATCAATGGGATTCATGTGCAAACAGTGAGACATGGAGATGATGTAACTATTAAATGTAGTGAAACGTCATTGAAAGACCATAAAGATAATTTAGTTTGGTACAAACAGAGTTTTGGAAAGGTGCCTCAGTATGTAGTGAGAACAATAAAAAACATCTACAGAATGAGTGGAGCATTTAATGATGGACGCTACTCTGCTACTTGGGATGGGAAAAGATTTGATATGAACATTTCTGGAATCAAAGAAGAGGATACAGCAACATATTTCTGTGCACAAATACTGGAAAATATTGTAGTGTTCGGATCTGGAACACTTTTGGTTTTTCAGGGTATGTACAGTAGATGATTTCTGCCAGCATGTCTCTTTACTGTGACTATATTTTTCTGTGATGAAGACTGCATATTTTACACTGCTCAATATTATTTCCTTATTTTCCCATTTCAACATAAATTTTTAAAGCTGTGAAAACGAACTATCAGGTTCCAACTCAAACAGTTAGCATGGGTGGAGAATCTGTCACACTTCAGTGTTCGGTACGAGGGATTGCTACAAGCTGTGCAGATGAACAGAGTGTGTACTGGGTCAAACATGGTTCAGGAGAATCTCATCCAGGAATCATTTACACTCATGGAGACAACAGTGTGCAGTGTGAAAGGAGCTCTGAGGCTGATTTTCCCACACAAAGCTGCATCTACACCCTGCTTAAGAGCAACCCTAAACCTGTTGATAATGGAATTTATTACTGTGCCGTGGCTGCATGTGGAACAATCCTTTTGGGAAATGGGACAAAACTTGATGTAAAAGGTAAATAATTTGATAATGCTTTACATCTATAACAACATTTTATTTAAGGCCAATTACTGTATATTCCAATAAATAATATAATGGTCATTCATATCACAAAGGTTTTATTAAAAAATTTAACAATTTTTCTACAACAAAATAGAATTATAAGGCATTAAATGAAGAAACATTTGACAAACCAGTTACTATTAAATAATATTTGTTAGAGAACATTTATACTACTGAATAGGAGAAACAAACATGTATTCATTATTATGTATTGTTACTATTAATATCTTAGCATACATTATATTTTATATGCTCGTAGATACTAATTGTCAATCAATCAAAACAATAACACATTAACACTGACTATTATATTAAACAATCCCACAGAAATACCAATGTAACACAATTCACCCAAAAAAATCAAAGCTGGTCATTATATAAAGGCACCAACACAACACCCTGTGCACCCCAGCCTGCCACACCTAGATCACAGTAGGGAAATACTGAGCATAATGCTTTAATGCTATGGTTAATTGGTGTTTATATATTGATATACACTATATCAATATGCATCAATATATGTATATCGATATACAGTGCATGTGTTTTTATATTAAACCTTTCGGCTATATATTAAACACATTGTGCTTTTTTTCAGAAAGTAACCCCTGGAGTGTCATTGTCTTGATAACGTCCAATGTATTATCTGTTATTGTAATCCTTGTTCTGGTTGGTGTTATACTTACAAATAGGAAAGGTCAGTTTGATTACTACTTGCTACTATAAGTTTAAGTATGTTTGTGGTATTTGTACATAATTCTTACCAAAATGTGGACATGTTTATTATTGCCCTATAAAGGTGCCGCCAATGGACATCCAAGTCACATGAATGAGGTAATCCAGATTTTTTTTTTTTTTTAAGTAGATTTTTCTTTGCTTGAATAAAGACATACATATCTGGAATTCACAGTACATTTAAAACTGATGCTATATTAAAAATTGAAAGGGGGAACATGTAAACTGAGACAGGAATTGAACCTGGCCAGGAATTAAACCCAGACCCTGTGAGTGCAAGGCGACAGTGCTAACCACTACACCACCATGTCACCTTGTTCAATATAGCATTACTTAAAACATATTCTGTAAAATGTAAATGCATATTTAAAATTTTTATGTTTAAAAGCTGCCATTATTCTTGTCAATAACCTTTTTGGAAACTTCAGTTTATGAAGCACATTACATGTAGAAAGTCAGTAATATTTAACATTTTTGTTATGTAATATTTGCCATGATCAAATGTTGTTGCCAAGTGTTCGATCAAAATGCAAACTAGACCTTTATAATACTATGGTAATGAATCTATAAAGTTATAGGTTTTACTTTTACTTTAGTAATCTGTTCTCTATGTTATTTAATGGATGCTTTTTTTTTATTAGGCTGAAGCTGAGAATACCTTGACCTATGCAACTGTGAACTTTGCCAGAGTACATTGAATGTTCAAGACTGAGCAACACATTTAAACACAGGTCAAAATACATTCACTTGAAGAATATATGAAAAAATTGCTGTTTCAGATACAATTTATTTATGTTTAAAGCATGAAAAAAAGATATACCAGTATGCTGGCTCTACTGCTCATTGAACTAGTGTAATTTTTCTTGTTATTTCATAGTGATAAGTGAACATGGTGACAAAAAATTAAGTAAATACAGATGTACTCTTTTAGGTCATTTTCATGTTATGAAATATGATTTGTTTATTTTATATTATTATGTATAAGCCTTTTCTATCCTTCTAATAAAGCTTATAAAAGCCACACTGCAGTGCAGATTTTTGTCACTTTTAAACATAGGTTTAATAAAGAGGGAATAAAGAGATCTGCAGTTTATTAAAATTGTACACTCATTGCAAAACACTTTTTTGTGTGTTTAAACAAGAAGTTTTTTTTGTTGTTGTTGTTGTACTGTATACAACTCTAATGTTACTTTTGGCCCTGATTTTCATTCCATGCTTTAAACAGTGTTTCCATTAACTTTAACATGCATTTGCTGGTGTGAGACAAAAGAGGATTTAAAAATAGAAGCAACATTGATGTCTTAAGGTGTGTAAGGTTTTGACCACATCAAAGATGTTTAAAGTAATAGTCTCATAGACTGCAGCAGTATGAATGTTCTAAGAGGCAGAGGCTATTCTCCCTTCACTCCTCTAACACACTAATAACAAAGAGCCAACCCACATATATGGTCAAAGCAATTCTGGATCCAGAAAGAGAAAACTGTAGTATCCCATCAGCTGGGAGGGCTAGTGGAAAGTACTGGCTGTTGGGCTGGGTTACAACAGATTTCAGAGCCCAGGGAAGGCCAATGTGTAGGGGAGGTCATAGGAGGGCAGGGGACCCTATTTGACACCATTTTTCAAACATCCTTTATCCATTAAAGTAAAATGTTAGAGAATGGTTTGATGTCAATAGATTAATATTTTGAGTAACATATACCACTTTTTAAATTAAAAACATACAAGTCAAACCGTCAAATTGTCCAGGAGAACTGTGGCAGGATCACCATGATATGTGAAAAAATGTGCACTGGCCAATTTCCTTATAAATTTGCATAAATATCAACTTGTTTTTTTCTTCATAGTTTTTATTTATTACATACTGTAATTTGAATGGCTTCTGTGAAATTTGCATAATACTGAACACATTGAAGTACTCTGAGTATTGCAGTGTAGGTATCATGGCATATTTTTTTTTGCCACTAATTGTCTTTAAATGTTCATGAGGATAGTACAGTACTAGTAATAACTTTACACTGTGCACATTAAATTGCGTAGAATATGCGATAACTTTGATGCAAATTCCTACAACTTGATGATATTTTTAGAATGTTATCTGCAGAAAATTTTTTTGTGTGTAAAATACCACAGATGTAAGCACTGTTTCCATGAGACTAGTGATTTTTTCCACTTTATATGGCCAAATATTTGTGAACTACTATAGCTTTGTGAACCTTCACTACTATAAATTATATGTAGGCCTTTATGCAATACTATTTAAAGTAATACATTATTTATATGGAATTATTCTGAGAAACTTCAGTGTTTAATAAAAAATATTTAACATTTTAGAGGACAATTTAAGATGCATCATAGCTGGGACACATGGAAGGTGGGGTGAACGCGTCGCATGGAAGAGGGGAGTAAGAGTCGGACGGCACATTATCTGTTGATTATCTTGGTTATTGTGCAGGGGCCGATGAAATGAGGGTTCGTCTTGCACGTAGCCACTTCTGTTTGCAGCGGCGGACGAAGTGTTGAGCTGAGGGAGTCTCCACCTCTAACTCTTGAATTGGGAAGAGCGGAGGTTGGTAGCCTAAGTAATATTGAAACGGGGACAGATCTGTTGAAGCGGAAGGTAGAGAGTTGTGAGCATATTCGACCCAAGGAAGAAACTTGCTCAACGTGGTTGAGTCCCGAGTCGTCATGCAACCAAAGGAAACCACTAGTGCTTGATTCATTTGCTCGGTTTGTCCATTGGAATGGGGATGGAAACCTGACGATAGGCTGGGAGTAGCTCCAATGAGCCTGCAGAATGCACCCCAAAACCAAGAGGTGAACTGTGGACCCTGGGCTGACACGATGATCGTGGGGAGGCCGAGAAGTCGAAATACATGGAGGATGAGTAGCTCCGCAGTCTCCTTGGCAGATGGCAGCTTAGGTAGAGGAACGATATGCACTGATTTGGAAAAGCGGTCGACAATGGTCATGATACAGTTGTTGCTTTCAGACGAAGGTAGACCAGTGACAAAGTCTACAGAGCTGTAGAGGACGGTGAGGAACCAGTAGGGGTCTGAGAAGGCCAGCAACTGGTCGGATGTCGGTCTTACAACGGGCGCAGATGTCACAGGCTGTCAGGTCTTGGACCAAAGCCTGCTGAAAACTCCAGGACTCTATGCCATGTGACACCATCCTCACGTCCCATTGTCTCATCGCAGCCATGGAGCTGGCCATAGAGACAAAGGTTCAGCAGGCTCTGGTCCAAGAGCCCGGCCCAAATAATGTTCCACCAAATCGCCTCTTCGTCCCCCTTCGCCTACGCTCACAAGTCCTGGAATGGGCCCACGGATCCAGGCTATCTTGCCACCCGGGCGCCGCCCGAACCCGCTTCATCATCCAACAATGATTCTGGTGGTCCACATTGGGAGAGGACATGTCCAGATTTGTGGCAGCTCGTTGCAAGACCGACATCCGACCAGTTGCTAGCCTTCTCAGACCCCTACTGGTTCCTCACCGTCCTCTACAGCTCTGTAGACTTTGTCACTGGTCTACCTTCGTAGACTGGTCTATCTCCGGCTTATAATTATTTGAGCCTGGCCGGTAGGACAGGATAAAATTTAATCTGGAGAAGAATAATGAACACCGAGCTTGATGAGCATTGAGTCTCTTGGTGATGCGCAGGTACTCCAGATTCCTATGGTCGGTCCACACTAGAAACAGGAGCTCAGTCCCCTACAGCCAGTGTCTCCACTCCTCCAGAGCTAGCTTGATGGCTAAGAGTTCTCGGTCCCCTACAGTATGTCATAGTTTCTCTCAGCTGGGGATTAGAATGCACAAGGATGTATCTTGTTGTCCTGGGTGGACCTTTGGGAAAGAATGCCCCCAATGCCGGTATTGGAGGCGTCAACCTCCACCAGAAACTGGCAATACAGGTTGGGGATAATGAGGATGGCAAAGGCTTGATCCGCCTACTTATTCCACCAAAACCAGGTTTTAGAGGAGGTCAGCGAGGTCAGAGGGGCGGCGACAGAGCTGTATCCTTGGATGAAGCGGCAAAACCTAGGACCCGTTGGAGGTCTCGCCGTGAGGCTGGAGTGGGCCAGTTGGTGACTGCCTGGACCTTGGCTGATTCCATCTCTAGCCTGGACAGGGAAATGAAAAAACCCAGGAAGGTGGTGGAGGATGTGAGGAACTCATACTTCTCTGCTTTGACATAGAGGTTATTCTCCAAGGACCTCTGTAGAACCTGACGAACATGGTGCCGGTGTTCCTCCAGGCCTTGAGAGAAAATTAAAATGTCGTCCAAGTATACGAGGATTCACGGAGGACGTCATTAATAAGAGATTGGAAGATGGCGTGGGCGTTGGTCAGACCAAAAGAAAAAAACAAATAGTGTCTCGTAGGGGTGCTAAAGGCTGTCTTCCACTCTTCGCCCTCCACGGATATGGACCAGGTGATAAGCATTTCGCAGATTTAGTTTCGTGAGGGTGTCAACCCCCTGAGCAGTTCAAAGGCATTGGCCATGAGTGGGACTGGGTAGCAGTTCCTGACGGTGATTTCGTTGAGCCCCCTGTAATCAATACATGGATGAAAATAAAAAATCCTAAGAAAAATCCTGTCCCCGCAGGGGAGGAGTATGGGCAGATGATTCCAGCGGCGAGGGCTTCTGTGATGTATGTGTTCATGGCCTCTCTCTCTTGGCGAGACAAAGAGTACAGTCGGCCCTTGTGGTGCCTGGCAGAAGGTCAATAGGGCAGTCATATGGTCGATGTGGTGAAAGTGACGTGATTCGGGTTTTGTTGAAAACTTACTTGAGATCATAAAAATGAGAGGGAACGTTGGAGATATCCGGGGTGTCTTCGGGTTTGGCTGGAGTGGGGAGTGTAGGAAGCAAAGAGTGAAGGCACGACGTGGCACAAAAGGTGGCTCCAACCCGTCATAATGTGCTTGATCCAGTCGATCTGGGCACCGTGGAGAGCTAACCATGGGAGACCAAGGACCAGAGCGGCGTGTGATTTATTGATCACAAAAAACAGAATGACGTTCTTATAGTGAGTGGAAGCGTTCTGTGAGTGATGGCTGGAAGAGGGCTTCCATCTAGGGCTTGGACTGCCAGTTGAAGGTCCAGAGAAGTGCAAGGGATCTGCAACGCCCTGACCATAGCAGAGCTGATCATATTCCGGTCAGAGCAGGAGGTTCTGGGAGTTTGCCCTCTAGAGCTCCCAGTCTGACTAGAGGGTGCCTCCTTTTAACGGGCAGTCCTTGAGCATGTGATCTGAACCCCCGCAGTAGAAGCAGGTCCTCTCCAGGCGGCGGCGGTGTCTCTCCTTATCAGTGATGTGGGTTCTGCCCAGCTGCATGGGCTCCTCCTGATTAATCTGTGTTGGAGGAGAGGATGGCCGGGATGTTCTGGGGGGAGTTAATCTCCTGGCAGGGGGTGAGCTCCAGGTCGGTCGTCTAGAACGAAGACGTGAGTCAATTCTCCCGGTGAGATCCATGAGTTTGTGGAGGTCAGAAGGAAGTTTCTGGGAGATTAGCTCATCCTTGAGTGCCTCTGACAGCCCTTCCAGGAATACATCTGCTAAGATGGTGTAGTCATAGGCGGAGCGTGATCCTTAGCGAAGGCATAATAGTTTAGCTCTGGCCTCCCTGCCGCCGTGAGATCGGTCAAAGACCTAAAAGGCCTAAAAACAACATGGGTTGTGAGCGTCCCAGAGAGCTGTTCTCCACTCCCGGGCTCTACCAATGAGGAGAGTGATAAGGTAGGTCACCCGGGATCTTTCTGAAGAAAAGGTGGAGGCTTGAAGCTCAAAAATCAGCGAACACTGGGTTAAGAAAGATCTACATGTTCCTGGCTCTCCTCTGTAAGTGGGAAAGGCTGGCAGACATGCCTCTCGCAGGGGATCCATGACTGTGGTCTGAGCTGTAGACGCCTGAAGGTGCTGCATTTGGGCGGTGACGTCTGCGTCTGCCTGGTGGTGACGAGTTTCTCTTGATGCTTTCCAAAGAGAGCGCCTTGATTCTCCAGTGCCTGTCTCATCCTGTCCAATCCTGCTGGATCCATAGTGTGGCCAGATTATTCTGTCAGGGGGCATAGCTTGCATTGGGTGCAGAGGTGGATCCAGATGCATGAGCAGGGCGTTAACTGTTGTCAGGACGTATGAACAGGTGTGTTCGCACAGAGCCGTGAAATCCGTTGGCGCTGGAAACGTGCCAAGAGCATGGAGCTGAATCGTAGTTGAGGAGGAAAAGCGCAGGGTCAGAGTTGTGAAATCCGTCAGCGTAGCGTCAGTGTACTAGCGTGAAGATAAGCCGTGGTCGAGAGAGCGCACGCGTTGGGTCGAAAGCCGTGAAATTCGTGAGCGTGGTGTCAGTGCCGTAGTCAAGAGAGCGCGAGCATGGGTCAATAGCAGGGAAATCCGTCAGCGAAGCAAACAAATCCGAATCATGGGGCAAAAGGGGAAACCGAGAAATGAGATAAACTTGCCACTGTCAAAAATAAATGCAAGAGAATTGGGTTAGGGCACTCCATAATCTCATTCCTTATAAACTCAAAGAAATCAGCAGCAGATAAGACCGGTGTGTAGGCGGGGCGGTCCGGGGGCATGGGAAGTGACATGACAGCGTGGGAAAACAAGCCCGCGTGGTGAAGAGCATGACAGCGTGGGAATGGAAATGTCAAGAGAAGGAAGTGGGCTTTGAAGCGCGTGAAACTTTCACATAGGACTAATAGTTATCAGAGTAAAGCCAGTGTTCATGTTTATGATTATGTTTGTCATCGTCTCACAAGCCAGATTCTTGCTACATTTGTCAATGCATATTTGTCAAGCCTTGTTGTGTTTATCTGAAATAATAAAAGGAAGATACATAACTAATGACTCATCAATTAAAAATAAGTTTTATTGTAATAAGCTATACAAAATTACAATAGCTCCCATTTGATCTTGTACATGGATTCACTATATACCGTAGTTCTCCTCTATTTTATTTTATTTTTTCATTTGAAGTTCATTCTGCACAAAACTGACACTGCACAGATCTGAGGCTAATTTTATTTTTAACCACCAAACTCAGGCTGAATGGTAGCATCACACATAAGGTGGCTGTGTAAGTGGAACTTTGCTGAAAAGGAGACAATGAGTGACCTGTCATTTCCTGTTGAGTATTGGGACAGGAAGAAGCAGCTCATTGCATAATAACACCATGAAGATGATCTTCAGAGGACCAGAATATAGTTGTAGAATTAAATCATGATATCTCTTTTGATATATTAGAACAAAAAAAAAAAAAACAGTATTTTAATAGGCATACTATTATGCATATGAATGGTGTAGGACTTTTTATGTACAAAATTTAAATGCACTTCTGTAACCAAGTTTAATTCTAACCATAATAGGAAAAAAACAATAATTTGCATAAAACCACATGGTGTGTGGGTGGGTGATTGTGTATGTCTGTCTGTCTTTGTTGCTGTTGCTTTTTTTTTTTTTTTTTGGATGCACATCACCTACATATACCTGTTCTTTTTTCATTCCCTTAGAAGCATCGAAACTACAACAAATAATTTCTTACCAATGTCACCCCACTCTTTTTTATAAACAGACTAAAAAAATAGCCCAACTTGTTACAGATTAGTAACCACTCCTGTAACATTTCTACACTTAATTTGTTTATATTAGCCACCTTTAGTAATGACACTAAACTTAAATTATTGAGATAGAGTGAGTGAGTGAGTGAGTGAGTGAGTGAGTGAGTGAGTGAGTGGGAAACAGCCTGGCTGTCATTTTTTGTGACATTTTTCCTCTGTGCAGGGGAACTGATTGCTTATTTGTTCAGACATGACTCAGGAGAATTACATCCAGACAACTCTAGAAAAATATATATCCTGTATATACACACTATACGGCCAAAAGTATTTCCTCGCTTGCCTTCACATGCATATTAACTTGAGTAACATGCAATTAATCAGTTCAGAATAGAGTAAGAGTGCAGAGACTGAGATGTAATTTTATATATATATGTATTTGCATATTAGTATATTGTGGTGCTAATATTTTAGATTCTAATTAAAAATCATTTCTGCTATTCAACACCTATAAAATACAATTCACAGAAAAAGCTAAGGACAGCAGAGTGGTGTAGTGGTTAGCAATGTGGCTACGCACCTCCAGGGTGAAGGGTTGCATTCTGGTCTGTGTGTGTGGAGTTTGCATATTCTCCCTATGCTTGGTGGGTTTCCTCTGGGTGCTCTGGTTTCCTCCCACAGTCCAAAGACATGCAAGGTAGGCTACCTGGCATTTCCAAATTGCCCATAGTGTGTACTGTGAGTGTGTGTGTGTGTGTGTGCTTGTTCCCTGCAATGCACTGGCAGCCCATCCAGGCTATATCCCACCTTGTGCCCCTAGTTCCGTGGGATAGGCTTTACATGTCCCTTTAAAGGATAAGATGGTATAGAAAATGAGTGAGTGTGACTTCATAGTAAGTGATGATAATACTGTATTATGTCTCTTTGGTCCACTAGAGGGCAAACATGGACTACAACATTGTAAAGCATTGCCACAACTGCATAAACTCGAGATGTGCGTCAATTCAGAACTCATGTTTTTTCTTCATTATTACTGCCTACTGTATCATCATATTTTGCTAATGTGTTAATGTGCTAATTTAATTTTTCATGTGTTTTATTTCCCTGACTTTTAACACTATTAATGCTGTCAAAGGCTGTGCACGTTGACTAATAAAATGGTAACATTGTCCATGGATGCATACTCTAATATTAATAAACATTATTTCATATAATTTCAGAAAACAAGCATTATTATTCTGAAAGCATCCATATATCAGCCAATTATTATCCCTACCACTATAATAATAACTACCTTAGTGCAAAAGCTGGCAATTGCTACATAACTTATCAGAAATACCAAATCTACTATCCAAAGTATCATTCCATTCCGCGGCTTAACTTTCACATACTTTCACATACTAAATTCCAAATAACTGTGAATGGAATGGAATTTTCTAGTTAGTTTTATATAATAAAAGAAAACCTGTAAAGTATGTTAAGGTGAATTTTTTTAAAATTATTATTCTACAAGTAAAAACTAACCAATACAGACCACTTCACTTAGATGTTAGATGTTTTTAGAAGGCCACCATAAAAGTAGAAATTATTAGTATACTTTGCATTTCTGGTATTATCTATTAGTCAGTAATATCTATTATATATTATTTTGGCAATAAAAAAATAATAATAGTGTGAATTTCTTTTATTTATTAAGTGATGTTTTTCTTTCCTGACAGACGTACTGGATAATGTAAACTTGAATGAAAAATAGAACAAAATGACAGATGGATTTAAAAAATAATAATAATAATTAATTAAAAATAATAATTGCAAGTGTAATACTTTTAACTTTGCAGAATAACAGAACACAGTTACAAGAGTAAAAAAATAGCTTTATTTCTCCATATAATCCCTTGCTTATCCCATGCACTTAGCCCAGCATTTCTCCAGTTCACTAGTTTCTCTAGTTTCTACCACTAAGATAGAAAGTTTTCTCAGTATGCCAGAGCCATGATCAAACTGCCCCCCTCACATCTCAAACACTGGCCTCCCAGGAACTTCTTTAACGGCTAAACAAAAAGGGGGTAAATGACTTGGAGTGAGGACTGTACATTGGATGTGACAATAATTCCCAGCTGAGTTCCTGTAATGTGCAAGTGGTGTTCATGAGTGGTTCTGTATACAGTTCCCAAGAGACAGATGTGTCTTTTCCCAATTTTATTAATTATTTAATTCATTATTACTCATTGCATGCATTCGTTTTTATTAACCCGTGGTTAATTTAGGAGCTACATGTCATTTCTGGATCTGACAGACAAAATTGTGAATCGTTCAGAACAGAATGGTTATTTGTTTTCTATTTATTTTCTATTTATTATAAATAGAAACAATCATCAGACTGTGGCTTGCTTCTTTTCACAGACAGATAAGCGAAAGAAAAATATTCTGTTCTATGTGTGATAAACCTGTTTGTGCCAGTCTTTGCTTTGTATTCTAAGCTTATTGTGGTCAGCAACACAAGACATACAATTGTTCCTGAAGCGTTCTGATGTACTGTTGTTTTTGTTTTGTTTTTGTGTCCTGTATGGTGTCGTGCTCTGAGTAAAATATCACTGTTACTGCATAGATCAAGGATTAGTAATGATTGTTTTACTTTATAGTTTTACTGTATTTTAATACTATTGTCAATTTTCATCTATATTTACTATAGATTATATTTTCTATATGTACTAAATCTGCAGAGACTCGCGGATTCGAAGAGTTAACCTTTTTCTAGCCAAAGCATTAAAGTACATTTATAAAGAGAAATGTGCAAATTATAGCAAAATTATTAAGCAAGCTAAGCTTAAATATTGCAGTCACAGAAATGAGATTGGTTGCATCACTTTGAACTGAATCAAAGTGAATTGAATAAAAAGAATCAGAGTTTTATTTACACATAATGATGATCAATCCCACTGAAAAGTGGGTTTTCAGCACCACTGGGTTCCTCAACCTTTCTGCTGTCAAAAGAACCAGGTCTACTGATTTCATGAAAATACAGTAGTGGTGTTCTCTTTGTTCTATTATTTGAGTTTTCTTTTTTAGATGCCAACTGTATCAAATTACAAAGAATAACATTTAGCTCAATCAGTTTCCCAGTTAGGATCACATAACAATTAAGAATTATTGTATTTATCTAATCAGTGAACAAGCGTGCACATAGCCAAATCATGATACAACAATTGTTTATAGCGTGCCTCTTCCTGACCTCATAATTGAAGTGAACAATGAATAGGCAGTATTCCACCTGGACCGGTTTTTTTTTTGGGGGGGGGGGGGGGGGGGGGGAA